>JACBWV010000109.1:912870-1007812 GCA_013435795.1 Chlamydomonas sp. ICE-L
GGAGCCGACTTGACTCAGTCTAGCCGAGGGCACATTTGGAGTCGAGCAGGGCACCAGGAAAACATGTAATCATCATTAACTGGGGTCTAACTTCTCCAGGGGCAACGGCCTAGCAATGTAGTATATTAGTTGGTGCCAAAATTAAGTTACCCTGTCGCTGCACAATTAAACTAACGGCGAAGAATCCGAATTCCAAATCCCACATTGCCTGGTTTCGATAGTTAGTGCGCCCTAGTCGACAGCTATCTATAGATTCTATACATAGGGAAATCTTCCAGGTGCTCGCAAGAGTGGTTGGCGGTGGCGGAAACGTTGACATGTGAAAGGTCAGAGGTGCGTATTTCGGGGCAGCGGCGAGTTGTTGCATGCCCAAGACCTTGAATGCTAGAGCAATGTTAGGTGTTGCATGTTACACGAGTGTAAGGCCTGTGGCCTACCACCCCATGACAAGCCACACTAGATCCTAGGGGGTTCTCTGTGCGTATGGGATATTCATGGGTGTGTGGGTTTCGGGGTGTGGGTAGTAATTCATGCATAGTACATGGCCACAACAGCATGGCTTGGCAAATTTATTGGTATGTTTTCATGCTCAGGTATAAGTCACCATGCCACCTGTGGAAAATGTCAAACAAGACAAGCGTCTATGGGTTCCATGGGGTGGGTTCCTATTTTAGTCTTGTTTTATGTGGTGGACATTTTTTTTATGTGGTGGACATTTTTTTTATGTGGTGGACATTTGTTTTATGTGGTGGACATTTGTTTTATGTGGTGGACATTTGTTTTATGTGGTGGACATTTTTTTTATGTGGTGGACATATGTTTTATGTGGTGGACATTTGTTTTATGTGGTGGACATTTGTTTTATGTGGTGGACATTTGTTTTATGTGGTGGACATTTGTTTTAATTTAGTCATCAGAAAGGGAGAGAAGCCTTCTTGATTTGGATTGGGTGGGGGTCAGGCATTTGCACATGGCACGGGGACATGCATTGCACCCATGCCAAGTGTTATGTTTTATACAAGAAATAAATTTGGAAAATCATTGTAAGGGCTAACTTAATTTTGGGACCCCTTACATGTTTAGGGTTCAAGATCTAGGTGTAACGCATGTGGGGGCTAACTTGACCGGGGGCTATATTCCCCACAACAGACTGTTGGGCATAAGTTAAAGGCAACTGATTTGTAGGTGCACTAACTTCCCCAGGGGCAATGGTCTAGCACTCTGGTACGTGTTTAGGGTTCAGAGTCTTGGTGTAATGCATGTGGGGGCTAACTTGACTGGAGGCTAGATTCCCCACCACAGACTGTTGGGCATATGTTTAAGGCAACTGATACATAGGTGCACTAACTTCCCCAGGGGCAATGGTCTAGCACTCTGGTACTTGTTTAGGGTTCAGAGTCTAAGTGTAATGAATGTGGGGACTTCCTTGAGTGGGGGCTAGATTCCCCACCACAGACTGTTGGGCATATGTTTAAGACAACTGATTCGTACGTGCAATCACTTCCCCTGGGGAAATTGTCTAGCACTCTGGTACTTGTTTAGGGTTCAGAGTCTAGGTTTAATACATGTGGGGGCTAACTTGAGTGAGGGCTAGATTCCGCAACACAGACTGTTGGGCATATGTTAAAGGCAACTGATACGTAGGTGCACTAACTTCCTCAGGGGCACCTGCCTAGCACTATAGTAGATGGGTATGCCCCCACCTTTCCACCATCTCATACGGTGTGTGTTGGTTGGAGGGGCGGTGGAGTGGGAAGGGAAGGGAACTAGACCAGGTTTGAACACCTGGTCAATCTGCCTGCAGGCTGCCTGCAGTCAACATAGTTAGTATAGCCACTAATATACCACGCCTGGGAGTACAGAATGCAATCACATTAGTTCAGACAGTGTATTGACGTGCACAGGGCCGTGGATGTGGGTGTGGGTGTGGGAACTAGGGTTTTGTCCCAGTCTTAGTCCGAAACGACCGGTCGCCCATGTGGTGCGCGTGCGCAGCCCCCATCACCCACCGCGCACCTGGGTTCTAAATTCTGCATGCTGCGCTCGTGCCGTGTCGATGTTGATCGGACCCTCGTAGAGCGCTCCTCGTGGGTGAAGCCCCCCCATCATCATCGAACTCTTCTCTGGCTCGCACACGATACACAGAGTGGCAACGTCGTTCTCGTGCGTCTGCATGGCGTGCTTTCTGTCCTCCAGAAGGTCGCACACAGTGCTATGCTTGGTTTTCTTGTGCACTTGATCGTCTACCGCTTGGACATCGACATTCCCCCGTTTATCTGTGAATTTGCGCTCCATCGTGGTGAATTCCGCTCAGCAGGTTTAGCAAGGCTTCAGGATTAAACGCAGGGACAGAAGAGAGCGGAAACGTTTGAACGAGAAATCAAAGTTGTGAACAAACGGGGGGATCTGATAAGTAGCAAATGCAGTCGCTTGCAAAGGGTGATGGAGGCGAGGGAATAAACGCAGCCGTAAGTCTGGCGATGAGTGCGGCGATCGTAAGGCAGACGGAAACAGAGGGGAAATGATTGACCCACCGCCCACCCATGACCATGACCACCCATGACCACCCATGACCACCCATCCACCCATGACGATGTGATGAGTACCCTGTGACCACCTGATCACGTGCGCGATACGTAGCGTAGTACTCCTGGGTGGGAGGACACAGTGGGCGCGCCCATTGGCGATGATCACCCCTTCATCAGCCATGGCGGCTCCTGTGTCAACATGACCCCCCAAATATGTATCCGTCAGATCCTCCGACGGCCCAGGACCATTCCTCCGGCCATTTGCTTCCCGTCCAGGATGAGCTTCTTCCCCTGACCCACCCCGACAGCCTGGATGAATAGCATAGTTTTGTTCTTGCCCCTTTTTAGCAACTGTCCTGCTTCAGGCGGTGCAGGTACCGTACGCGCCTTCAGTATTGGCAAGATTAAGCATTGGCAAATGTAATTTCCCCCTAAAAGTGGGTCTCAGAAAAGCATGGCGAAACTAACTTGGCAAAGGAATGAATGACTCAAGTTCAGAGATGAAATCTAGCGGTAATGGGGGTAGCCTTTGCCTCCAGGTATAAATATTCCGTCTGTCTCTTGTTCTGTTAGGTTGCTGCCCAGTGCCTTCTCTCCTTCAGCTAGATGGTGAACTTTTGCTAGACAGGCCATGTACACTCTAAGCTTCTTCTTTTTTCATCATGGTTGGGCAAGTCCCTTGAGCCTATTTGGCCTACCCCTTGACTGTAATATACATACATACAAGGTTTCCCCCGCTATATTTTGTCTGTCGCCTTTTCCACACGCGCCTTCCCTTCTGGTGTCTGCAGTTCTGCTTAGTTTATTAGGGTCCCTTCATGTTGATAGCTTGTGGCGTCGACGGCATGGTCTTCTACCATCCTTTAGACAAGGGTTTGGCGTTGCAGGTCGTCGTCAACCGCGATGGTAGCTTGTCCCGTTGAGGTAGGAGACCGCTTACGACGGGCTCCCTTAACACCACGCCCCACCAGGCGTTATCATTACCTTAGACAAGGGTGTTTAGGCCGCCTTTAAAAAGCTATACGCCACTCTCCTTGATTATCTAATGAATATTCTGCGCCTTTTGTCTTGTTCCGCCTCTCTGTGAAATCTTAGTTCGCTCTATTTGTCCGTTAAGCACTTTGGAGTGCTTCTTCTTCCGCTCTTGAGTTATGTACGACACATGAAACCTAACGTCTGAGCGCAAGGAGACCTATTATATTAGTAGGATAGGGATATGCTCTCTTCCTCGAATTCAGAGTCTTCTAATTGTCTGATGTTCGTTTTTTCTTAGTCTCTATTACTTCTTACATTCTATGATAACATGAGCTAATATAAGCTTATAAACCTTTAGCTGCTAATCATTGACTATCAAACCCGTTACATGTTAGAAGAATATTGGGTTACAATCCATCAACAAAACTCAGTTCAACGATTTGCCCATTCGAAAACATTTATTGCATAAAATGCATAGGGTTTTATCAGGTTGTTTTTCGCATACTGGTATCCTCTTATTTGAGGTTGGAGAATAGCCTATTTGACCATCTCTGGGCTGCAACACACACGCACACATCTTGTGACCACACAAGTTATCTTGTGACAGGCGCTCATCTAGTTCCATGTCCTTGCCACTCAAGAATTAAGATTACCCCTACGCGTCAATGACTCTCACAAAGTACATTAACCTAGCCATGTGGCCTACCTCACTGTTTTTTGTGAGGGTGAAGCGTCGCAAATTGAGCGACTCCGTGCGACACAAATACTTTCCTATTTTTCATTGGCCACGGCTCCGTGCGACACAAATACTTTCCTATTTTTCATTGGCCATTGGCCACTGTCCACATCCATGCGATAGCATTCTATCAACAGGGATGTGGTGTAGTAGTGTTGATACTACCCATGGTTACCCCACCAGCTGACTGTGAGCAGCATGCGGGCTGACATACAATGTAATAAAAACACCCTTCATTGGTCGCGTCGTCGCACTCAGCACTCATACAAGCCCCTTTGCCTACATGACATGGCAACATGAGCACTGCTGCTCTTTCTAGCTCAGAGCAGCAGCTTCTAGGCAGCTCATGAGCACTGCTGCTCTTTCTAGCTCAAAGCAGCAGCTTCTAGGCAGCTCATGAGCACTGCTGCTCTTTCTAGCTAAGAGCAGCAGCTTCTAGTCAGCTCCCCTGGTTGGCTAATCAGCCAAACCTGAAGCAACTTAGCGCCGGTTGAGGCTAGCATGATCAGCTTTCTGGCACTGCTGATACGTCGGGCATATAAGATCTGCCTTATACTATATCTTGGGGACAGCCTTATGGGATATCAGCCTTAACAGATATCTTGGGAACGGCCTTAATGGATATCAGCCTTATAGAATATCAGCCTTAACAGATATCTTGGGAACGGCCTTAAAGGATATCAGCCTTATAGGATATCAGCCTTAAAATATATATTGGGGACGGCCTTATAGGATATCAGCCTTATAGAATATCAGCCTTAACAGATATCTTGGGAACGGCCTTAAAAGATATCAGCCTTATAGGATATCAGCCTTAAAATATATCTTGGGGACGGCCTTATAGGATATCAGCCTTAAACGGCATCTTGGGGACAGCCTTATAGGATATCAGCCTTATGGAGGTCTTGGGCTACCTAGGAGATGATGCATGTTGCTAACAAGAAAAGCTTTGATCATGATTCATGAGTCTATATAAATAATGATCATGATTCATGAGTCTATTTAAATAATGATCATGATTCATGAGTCTACATAAATAATGATCATGATTCATGAGTCTATTTAAATAATGATCATGATTCATGAGTCTATTTAAATAATGATCATGATTCATGAGTCTATTTAAATAATGATCATGATTCATGAGTCTATTTAAATAATGATAATGATTCATAAGTGTGTATAAATAAAGAGTACACCTTATTACGAGGCGTGAGGTTGAGGGGGCCGGCCCATTTGCTTGCACTGGTTTCAACCACCAATGACTTTATGTAGCACTACAGTGCCATATTTCACCACTTGTGAGGTGACAGAAGGTGTCACGCTTGCTCACTAGCCAGCCCGTGCCAAAACCGACCTCATACGTGGTGCATGGCCACACTTTTTCTTTTCAGCTTCAAGCAGCAGCTTCTAGGGAGCTCCCTGCTGGTAGCCGAAAAGAAAAACTGTGCGCATGGCCCGCGGTGCAAGTCCCTCAACAAGTTACAACAAACACTTAGTCAATTTAAAAGACTTCTGATGAAAAGTACTTAGCTGGACTCCAGCACGGCGCTGGACTATTGCAAGGGCTTGCTTCGTAGTGCCTGCTGCTTACTGTACTGAATGTCCTTGGACCACTTGCCATAGGTCTGCCCCAGCAGGCGCTGAACTATTGCAAGGGCTTGCTTCGTAGTGCCCGCTGTTCCCTGTACTGGGTGTCTTTCGACCACTTGCCATAGGTCTGCCCCAGCAGGCGCTGGACTATTGCAAGGGCTTGCTTCGTAGTGCCCGCTGCTTCCTGTACTGCGTGTCCTTCGACCACTTGCCATAGTCCTGCCCCAGCAGGCGAACAAAAAGGGGGAGCATACTGCCCACCAACCCATTCATCACCACGTTGCAGCTAGCCTGGAGTACTTCTCTGGGCATAAAGTTGAAAGGCGGTACAACTTCCGCCCACACATCCAACGTGGCATTGGCAATGATCTCGCCGTCCTGGGGTTGAGTGGCTCGAGCACTACCGTTGGGGTTGCTACCTGCATACACGGCAGGGAGGTAGAGGGTGTGAGTACTGCTATTGGGGTTGCTACTGGTGCCAAGGCAGGTGGGTACATGGTGAGTGTGAGGGAGGATGGTGGTTACCTGCAAGCACTACTGTTGGGGTTGCTACTGGTGCCAAGGCAGGTGGGTACATGGTGAGTGTGAGGGAGGATGGTGGTTACCTGCAAGCACTACTGTTGGGGTCGCTACTGGTGCCAAGGCAGGTGGGTACATGGTGAGTGTGAGGAGGATGGTGGTTACCTGCAAAGCACTACTGTTGGGGTTGCTACTGGGGGCCAAGGCAGTGGGGCACATGGGAGTTTGAGGGAGGATGGTGGTTACCTGCAAGCACTACTGTTGGGGTTTGCTACTGGTGCCAAGGCGGGGGTTTACTGTGACGATGTGAGGGAGGAATGGGTGGGTACCTGCAAGCCACTACGAAAACTGTTGGTGTTCTCTACTGGGGTGGCGCAAGGGCGTGCCGGTGGGTACATGTTGATATGTGATTGGGAGGATGGTGGTACTGATCAGCACTGGACTGTTGGGGTTGCTATCTGTGCCAATTCAGGTGGTACATGGGGAGTGTTGAGGGAGGATTGTGGTTACCATCAAGCAAACTCTTTGGGTTGCTACCTGCATACACGGCAGGTGGGTACAGGGTAGGAGTGCTTCTATTGGGTTGCTACACCGGGGGGGGGTAGTGCCTTGTCCTTCAGTGTGGGTGTTATCATGTGATGTTTGAGGTGTTGGAATGGTGGTTACCTGCAAGCACTAGGTTGGGTTGCTGACCTGCAACACGCAGTGGGTACAGGGGTAGGAGTGCGTTCTATTGGGTTGTACCGGTGCCGAAGGCGAGGTGGGGTACATGGTTGAGTGTTATGGAGGATGTGGTTACCTGCAATCATAACCATTGGGGTTCTACGCAAGTCGCCAAGAGATGTGTCATGGTGTCCTAGTATGGGGGAACGATAGCCTGGCTACTGTAAAAAATAGTTGTCGCCATTGAGCCTAGGGTCGTCACAGAGAGGGGATGTGTGTGTGTGCAAGCAAGATGTGAGAGTGTGAGGAGTGTGCGGCCGATTTTGTCCTTAGTGGACCCGACGCCACTTGTATGGAGCGTCGCCATTCCATGTTGAATTGTGACGCAATTAAGCTGTCTGACCCACCTGTCGTTGCGGTGCTCTGCGCTTTGTGCATCTGCTCAGTGCTGGGATCCGCAACAATCCGAAATCAGTGCGTGAGGTCTCCTAAGTAGCTACTCCACCTGGCCCAATGCATAAATTGCTGGGAATAAAAAACACGGTATATAAGTACACAATCCTAGGCTGGTTGAATAGTTAAAAACCGAGAAAACAACTGGTTATTATACTAAAACACCTGTGGGTGATATATCCAAATCCTTGTGATTGTGGTTGGTTGCTGGTGGGATATAAAACACTCGGTGATATATGTTTGGATACGAAACGTCATCGTCATACATGTTGGGTCCCCCTGCCCAACTTCTCACCGAATCGACCCACCATAACCCGGGTGGTGTGTGTGGGGGGTGGTGGTGGTGGTGGTGGCGGGGGGGGGGGGGGGGGGGGGTGTAGAGGCGATCTAGTTAGCTGGGTGAGAAAAACAGTGGTTGCATTCTGTACTCAGGAGTGTGGTATCTTCGTGTTTATACAACCATGTTCACTCCAGCCAGAAATAGTAAGCAACCTAAACTCTGGAAGACCATGCACTCTCTCTCTCTCTCCTCTCTCTCTCTCTCTCTCTCTCTCCCTCCCTCCCCCTCCCTCCCCTCTCTCTCTCCCTCTCTCCTCTCTCTTCTCTCCCTCTCCTCGCTCCCTCCTCTCGGTCTCGCTCTCATCCCCTCTTCTCTACTCTCTGCTCTTCTCTCACTCCTCATCTCCTCATCTGCCAGACCTCTCTCCTCACTCTCACTCTCTCTCCTCTCTCCTCCAACTCACCTCCTCCTCATCTCTCCTCTCCTCTCTCTCTCTCGCCATCTCAGGCTCTCTTCTCCCTCCTCCGTTCATACTCTCTGCTCATCCGCTCTCTCCTCATCTCTATCCACTGCAACCCTCTCATCGCTCGTCCCTCCTCACTCCATCTCTTCTGCCGTCTCTCGCCTCTCTCCTTCTCTCGTGCTTCTCTCATCATCTCCGTCTCGTCTCTCTCTCTCATTTCCGTCTCTCTCCTCTCTCCCTTCTCTCCTGTCTCTCTCCGTCTCCCTCTCTCCCTCATCACTCTCTCAAACCTCTCTCTTCCTTCCCACCCGCTCTCTCGCAGCTCATCTCCTCTCTCTCGCCTCGTCCTCGTCAATTCTCTCTCTCATCTCTCTCTCACCCTCACTCTCTCTCTCTGTGCACCAACTCACTCTCTCTCTCTCCTCACCGTCTCTCTCGGCTCCCTACTTCTCTATATCATCTACCTCTCGACCTCATCGCAAATCCTCCTCCTCAAAGAATCGCTCCATCTCTCGGAGCTTCGTCTTCCGCTTCGCATCCCTCCCTCTCTCATCCCTCCTCCTCTCTCTCACCCTCGTACATCTCTAAAAGACTCACACACTTCTCATTCATCTCTTGCTCCCCCTCTCTCATCGGCTCTCTCCTTACTCACGGAAACTCCTCCCCCCCTCCCCCCCCCCCCCCCGTCTCTCAATACTTCTCTCCTCCTCCGTCGTCCGTCTCTGGTCTCTCAGCTCTCATTCTCTCCGCTCTCTCTGAGCCATCTCTCGTCTCCTCGCGTCTCTCTCTCTACGTCGTCAAACTCCGCCTCCTCATCTCATCGTCGTCACTCATCTCTCTTCGCATAGATCACAACTCTCTTACTCTCTCCTCCGCTCCCTCCCGCTGCTCTCTCTCGGTCTCCCCCCTCGTTCTGTGCCCCCTCTCCTACGTGTGATCCCCCCCGCTGATAACCCTCTCTCTCTCTCCAATCCGGCATCCTCTCTCCCTCCTCTCTCCATCTCATCTCAATAAGTCTCTCTCGTCCTCCACTCTGCATCATCTCTCTCGGCCCTCTCTCCCTCGTGACTCTTCTCTCTCACTCATTCTCTCTCTCCTGTCTCCATCTCATCTCGTCGCATCTACTCCTCGCATCCCTCTCTCTCTCTCGTCCTCCTCTCTCTCTCACTCTCAGTCTCCTCACATCTCCCCGTAACACTCATCCTCGTCCCCCCATCTCTCACGCTCGCATCTCTCATCCGTCTCTCTCCTCTACCCGCAGTCATCTCTCTCTCTCCTCTCTCTCATCCGCTCTCTCTCTCCCCCTCCCTCCATCTCTCTTATGGTAGATGACGAAGCCTTTCCCTAACCCCTGATGACTCCGTGTAGATGGGTTCTTACCAAAGGCTGTTTGGGGTGATTTCCATGTCAGCTCAGTCGCAAAGTTCATGGCAAACTTCTCATTCAGCCGCATCGCCTCTATCCCTTCCGATCCTTTCAGGCTGTAGTCATTAGCTTGCAAAAACACCCGAGGTGGATTGGTCTCAGTGACGACGCTGATCCGTACCTCTGGCTCCAGCCAAGCTCCAAGAATCTGGAACGTAGATTTGTGCACGGTTATCACATGGTTATCACATGTCTCATTATCACATGGTTATCACATGTCTCATTATCACATGGCTATCACATGGTTATCACATGTCTCATAATCACATGGTTATCACATGTCTCATTATCACATGGTTATCACACGTCTCATTGTCACATGGTTATCACATGTCTCATTTTCACATGGTTATCACATGTCTCATTGTCACATGGTTATCACATGTCTCATTGTCACATGGTTATCACATGTCTCATAATCACATGGTTATCACATGTCTCATTATCACATGGTTATCACATGTCTCATTATCACATGGTTATCACATGTCTCATTATCACATGGTTATCACATGTCTCATTATCACATGGTTATCACATGTCTCATTATCACATGATTCACTCATGCTTATCATATAGTTAGCATGAAACCTAATCCTATGGTTAACACATGCTTATCATGTTTTTTGTTCATGGTGTTCATAAATCCCTCTTAACTCCGTCAAACCTCGGGGACATTTGGAGTCCAGTAGGGCACCAGGAAAAATGTCACCATCATCATATGGGTACCACATGGTTATAACATGGATATCGCATGGATATCACATGGATATTGCATGGGTATCACATGGGTATCACATGCTTATCACGTGCTTGCCACATGGTTATCATATGCTTGCCACATGCTTATCACATGGGTATCACATGCTTGCCACATGGTTATCATATGCTTGCCACATGCTTATCACATGGGTATCACATGCTTGCCTCATGGCTATCACAAGGTTAACATATACATAAATAAATGGTACACCTTATTACGAGGCACCAGCTTGAGGGAGCCAGCCCGTTTGCTTGCACTGGGGCCAACCACCAATCACATGGGTATCACATGGTTAACTCTTGCTTATTAAGTGTGCGAAACAGCGACAAAATATATAAAAACTTGCCCAGTGCAAACTATCCTGCCCAGTCATGACTAGGGGTCGGCTATGTTATATAATATTAGTGAATAAATAATGTTAAATAATATTAGTCGGAGGAGCCGTCTCACCAGAATTTCAAATTTATTTGAAAAACTAATATTATTGTGACAATGTAATAATATGAGTTAATATTAGTTTTTCAAACACTTATATTAGTTGCCGTTCCCTAGTCATGACACATCGGACACACAAGGCACCACTTTGTCTTTGTATGAGTCGGTGCGACCCCAGTGCGACGCGCTGCCCCTCTTCCGGCGGTAGAGAAGGGGCAGCTACTCTACCTGGGCAAAGCTACCATGGTGGTTGACAGCGACCGTAAACACTGAAGCGCACCTGTAGGGATTCGAACCCCACACCTTCTTGCTTCAAAGAGCTGTACCGTTGAGCCATTTGTCGAAACGGGATCGAAGGTGCTATATATAGCTCCTCAACTTAGGTACCTTTACTATATTGTTCCTTCAAAGAGTTGGATGGCTGTCTTCAATTCTCTAAGGAACCTCTACACTGTTGGTCCCTCGAACATTTGAAGTTTTTTGGCGGAGCCCCCTCTTCGAGGGGGCGGGAGCCCCAAGGGTTACCCATTTGTCCGTCTGTCCGTCCGAAAAACTTGAAGCCCGACACGTCAGCCAACGATCGCGTAACTAACTCGCTTCGGTCAGCTCCATCGTTGCCACCTTTCGTTCCGTTGCCTACACACTCCGCCAATTTTCCGCGTCGCTTGCGACCCTGCAGAAGACTTGTCCTTTATTCAGTCACCAACCTACTAAGAACTTCACCATGTAACTCAGTGTTTAGGGGATGCCACATCAGAGTCTGTTGGGTTTGCTTTTGGAGCCCCAACAGCTGCAAGAAGCACCCCAAAATCTACAAGGAGCACCATGGTGCTACATGAAGACACTGGTTCCTTTTCTTAGACCCCCCCCCCCCCCCCCCCCCCCCCCCCCCCCCCCCCCCCCCCCCCCCCCCACACACACACACACACAACGCACCCACCCACCCCTACGCACACACCTCTCCCCCACCGTACTTACTAGGTTAGGCCTACCCACCTAATGGGCCCCCATCCCCCCCACCACCACCACCCCATCCACACACCCACACAAACAAACACATACACACCTCTTAGCCACCGGACTCACCTCAATTCGTGGAATAGTGATCACGAAGTTTGGACCTTCCAGGTGGCGGATACGTTCGGGGTCAAGAACAAAATACTGCTCCACGGGCAGAAACATGTACTGCTGCAGTGAAGCCTGACCAGGCAAATCCTGGAGCCACAAAGGTGGGGAGCTAGGTTAAGAAGATATTTTAGTCTCACGCCAGGAGATTTTAGTATTTTGCATTACCCACCTCCCCCCCCCCCCCCCCCCTTCCAAGCTTGGCAGGCCCATATCTCCTTCACCAATGTAAGTTAGGGGGGCAAAGTTGGGTGCATAGTGATCCTTTTGTCAAGCGCTTTCAATGTGTGGTCTTACATTTGGATTGGCGCCGGGTGGTTCTGCAAGCATCAGCAACAAGATATACGTTTGTGCTTCTGAATATGTTTGTGCTTGTGCCTGTGCTAACGTTTATGTTTTGTGTCTGCGTAATTGTGTTAGTGTCTGCGCCTTTGTTTTTGTTTGTGTTATATCCTGTCACTTGTTGACATGCTCATGCAAGCCTGTGTCTGTTATAGCAATTCAGCGGATGATTTGGAATCGGCAGTTGTAGGTCGTACTTGGTACGTCGTCTTTTGCAGGCAAAATGAATAACAATTCTTCTACAATTCTCAGAATTCTTGGAACTTAAGACCAAAACTGAGGTACAGACTACAAACTACTAACTACGACCTGTTTCGAAATATCTAGATCCAAATCATTCGCTGAATTGCTATAATTTATGCGGAGCCATGCAGACGTGTCAGATGCATATGTCTGCGAGCACATGCATGTATGTATCACTGAGTGTGTGATTTTCTGGTGCAGCATTCAGACGTGAGCTCAATTGAGTGCATGTCTGTGAGAGAATGTTGTGTTCTTATGCCAGGGTTTGTGCGCGAGCTCTTGCACGTGTGTGCGTGTCGCTGAGTGTATGATTTTTCTGATACCGGCGTCAAGGCGTGAGCTCAATTGAGTGCATGTCAAAGAGAGAATGTTGTCTTCTCAAGCCAGTGTTTATGCATAAGCTCTTGCATGTGTGTGACGCTGAGTGTATGATTTTTCTGATGCCAGCATTCAGGTGTCAGCTCAATTGAGTGGCTGTCTATGAGATCATGTTTAGGGAGCGGCTGGCAGGGGGGGGGGGGGGGGGGGGGGGGGGGGGGGGGGGGGGGGGGGGGGTAGCTGGGTAGCGCTACCTAGCGCTACTCGCGCTACCTGCCGTGCTCGCATAGCTGGTTTCGAGCTATGAATGTCGGTAACTTGTCCTCGAAGTTGCTATTGGGTACCGAATTTGGTACCGATTTTGCATAGCTTTTCACAAGGAATCCCAATTTCGCATTCGCGAAGCGTGATTCCGTTCATACAGCAAGGTAACCCGGAGCCTGTCGCGACTTAGCCTTTCTCATGGTAAGATTTTCAATGGCTACATGAGGCTAAGTTAGCTCCCAGCTATTAGGACTAACCCAGCTATTAGGACTATTAGTCCTACTTTTGGCCGCGGTTAGGGCTACCTGCCACTCCCTTATCATGTTTGTTCTTATGCCAGTGTTCATGCACGAGTTGTGAGCTTGCATGTGTGTGTGTGTTGTTCAGTGTATGATCTTTCTGATGTCAGCGTTAAGCCTTCAGCTCAATTTAGTGCACGTCAATGAGATCATGTTTTGTTCTTATGCCAGTATTCATGCACAAGCTCTTGCATGTGTGTGTGTCCCTGAGTGTATGATTATCCTGATGCCAGCATTAAGGCGTGAGCTCAAATATATATTCATAGAAGTGCTCTCAGCTTATGTCTGCTTATGCCAGTGTTTATGCGACAGCTCTTGCATGTGTGTGTGTCCCTGAGTGTATGATTTTCCTGATGCCGGCGTTAAGGCGTGAGCTTGGTCATATATTCATGGAAGTGCTCTCAGCTTATGTCTGCTTACGCCAGTGTTCATGCGACAGCTCTTGCATGTGTGTGTGTCCCTGAGTGTATGATTATCCTGATGCCGGCGTTAAGGCGTGAGCTTGGTCATATATTCATGGAAGTGCTCTCAGCTTATGTCTGCTTACGCCAGTGTTCATGCGACAGCTCTTGCATGTGTGTGTGCCCCTGAGTGAATGATTTTCCTGATGCCGGCGTTAAGGCGTGAGCTTGGTCATATATTCATGGAAGTGCTCTCAGCTTATGTCTGCTTACGCCAGTGTTTATGCGACAGCTCTTGCATGTGTGTGTGCCCCTGAGTGTATGATTTTCCTGATGCCGGCGTTAAGGCGTGAGCTTGGTCATATATTCATGGAAGTGCTCTCAGCTTATGTCTGCTTACGCCAGTGTTCATGCGACAGCTCTTGCATGTGTGTGTGTCCCTGAGTGTATGATTTTCCTGATGCCGGCGTTAAGACGTCAGCTTGGTCATATATTCATGGAAGTGCTCTCAGCTTATGTCTGCTTACGCCAGTGTTCATGCGACAGCTCTTGCATGTGTGTGTGTCCCTGAGTGTATGATTTTCCTGATGCCAGCATTAAGGCGTGAGCTTGGTCATATATTCATGGAAGTGCTCTCAGCTTATGTCTGCTTACGCCAGTGTTCATGCGACAGCTCTTGCATGTGTGTGTGTCCCTGAGTGTATGATTTTCCTGATGCCGGCGTTAAGGCATGAGCTTGATCATATATCCATGAGAGAGTCTCTGAGCTTATGTCTGCTTACGCCAGTGTTCATGCACAAGCTCTTGCATGTGTGTGTGTGTCCCTGAGTGTATGATTTTCCTGATGCCGGCGTTAAGGCGTCAGCTTGATCATATATTCATGGAAGTGTCCCTCAGCTTATGTCTGCTTATGCCAATGTTCATGCCTAAGCTCTTTCATGTGAGTATTTCAGCGTGTATGTTCCATATTAAGCCAAGGTCAATCCCATAGCACACTCATATTTCATGTAGGTGTCTCTGAGCAGTGCTTTCATTTTCAGCTATGAGTAGCAGCTTCTAGGCAGCTCCCCTGACTGGCTATTCAGCCAAACCTGATTCAACCTAGTGCCTTGAAGCTGACACAATCAGCTGTCCAGAACTGCCGGAATATATCAGTGTGGCACTAGGGCTGGCTCAGGGAGCTGCTTACAAAAAGCTGCTCGTAGCTGAAAAGAAAATAACTGCTCTGAGACACTCACGTGAAATATGAGTGAGCTCCAGGATTAACACAGGCTTAATACAAATCTTGAAGCTGAAAGAAATCCATGTCTCAGCGAGCATGCTTTCTGTCCAGAACTGCTGAAATAGTTTGGTGTCGCACTGGGGCTGGCTCAGGGAGCTGCCTAGAAGCTGTTGCTTGTACCAGAAAGAAATCACGGTCTCTGAGAGGATGCTTTCATATGCCGGTAATTAGGGACCGACATATCATATGATGCTGGCCAAAGGTGAGTATGATACCATACAAATTGCATCATATGATATTGCATTTAAATGGTAACTTTCGCATTGTCAGACTCCCAGCACCATATGATATCATAATGCCGTTCCCTTCATATAATCCCAGTGTTCATCCTGGAGCCCGCTCATGCATGCATTCAAGTATCTCAGAGCATATGCTTCTGCTTATGTCATTGCCTATGCCTGAGCTCTCTCTTACAAGTTTCTAAGAGTGTTTTTTTATTTTGCCAATGTTCACGTCTGAGCTCACTGATATCGGGCAGAACCCCCACTCATGGGGAGCGGGAGCCCCCAGGGTTACTCATTGTCCGTTTGACAGTCCGCGTGTCCGGCCACAAGAAACCCTGGCCCTAACTGGCCCCTGACCCTGTCAAAACCCTGGCTTTGGTCCGCTGCACTCGATTCAGGTGCCACCTGTTGCTCTGAGAGCCAACACTCTCCGTCAATATTCCACGTCTCTTGCACTGCTCTAGGACTTTTTCGTGTGTGTATCTCTGATATCATGATATCTGATCTGACCTGATATGATGATATACACATATGCGATTGTTCATGCCTGGGCTCTCTCATGCGAGTTTTTCACAGCGTGTATGCTTCTTTTGTCAAGGTCCATGTCTTACCTCACTCACAGGTTGCGACCGGCATATCATATGATGTTGACCAAAGGCGAGTATGATATCATATGACATCATACAAATTGCATCATATGATATTGTATATAAATGGTAACTTTAGCCTAGCCAGACTGCCGACATCATATAGTATCAAATGATGAGATGATATCATATCATATGATTTCATACTGCCGTTCCCTGGTCATAGGTATGTCTCTGCCAGTGAAAGGGTCAGAAATTAGGTATCAAAAATATGAGAAATGGTTGGGTGAGCTGAGCCCCTTGAGTTACACCCAGAGCAGGTGCTTGGGCAAGATTTTTAAATAAGAGAGTGCCCAGAATAAATTTGATGGCCCCAAGAGTTGGTATATGGTTAGATATGGCTTAAACCGACCTGTAGCCATGAGTATATGCTGTTATTGTATGCCAGTTTTGCCGCTGTGAACATGTGCATTTCCTGAAGGTCGAATTATTGCATGTGCCATTTTCTATGCCTGAACTCTCTTGTGTGTGTATATGGGTGTATGTTTATTTATCTCATCATTTGATTAAGAATTAGAACCAGACCCTCTCAACATCAATTTACTTTTGTGTATCTCTCCAGTGAGTGTCTCAGAGTGTATCTTTCTATCTTATGCCAGGGCTAATCCCAGAGCTCAATGATGTAAAATTGAAGATTAGTACGATCTGCCACAGGACATGAGATTGAGGGGACCCTCCCATTTGCGTGCATGTGTACACACTGGAGAATGGCTACCATGTTGGGCTTATTTGGTTTAGCAGACCCTCTGCGCCTGAGCTTGGACTTACCGCGCGACAGCAAGGAGGGAAGTTCTCTACCTCAAACAAGGCGGCAAGTCTGAAATTTGTGAACCTGGCCAGGGCTCGAACGGCAGATCGTCTGATGCTAGGTAATACTCACTCATATATTCATGTGAATGTCTCTGAGCGTAAGTTTTTCCTTATGCCATTGCTTCTGCCTGAGCTTTCTCATGTGACTCTTTAGTTTAAATGGTTAACATGAGCGCTACTTCCACACCCATTAGTACAGAATGCAGATATGCGATCACATGGGTTAAGGCAGTTTAAAGACATGCCCAGCTTATGAAAGTTTAAGTGCTTCTCACTGTTATATGCGAACATGTGTGTGTTAATGCCATTGGCCCTCAGCCCACCCACTCACCACAACCCTAACGGACTGCCGACCTTTCGCCCCAATTTGCAGCGGGTTGTTCAACTCCTCAACCGACCTCGACCGCCCATTCGACGCCTGGGGGCCTGACCTGGCCCCTGTGCTCGTCTGAGACGATGCCTGAGCTATATGAAGAGGCCTCGCAAGATGCCTAGCCTCAATTTGGGGGGGCGACGGGTTAAATCGAGTTTTGCTGCGACCGGCAGGGAATTGCCCCCCTCGGCTTCTAGCACAGGATTGAGCAGATTGAATGCAAGCACTCCTCATGTTGCTGCGCAGTTGTCTGGTCGAGGATGCGCAAGGGCGAAAACAGCCCGAGTTTTTCCGGATTGGCCTGGGTCCGAGGGCTTCGGTAACTTGGGCAGAGATAAGCGATAGATAGCGCGGTCGGCAGAAGAAGGAACACTATTGGGGGCGGAAGTTGCACCGGAGCAATTTAATGTGTATGAGGTCAGGTGTGGGGGATAAGTGGTCGGGTCTGTGACGAAGACGAGGCAGGAGATGATAGTATGATAGCAAAGCTGCTGCTGCTGCTGCTGCCCGCCTGCCTGCCACGATGAGGTGTCGGTTAGGTGTCGGTTACATGTGAAGTCACCCCGAGAGCGAGTGCGAGTGCCAAATCCGCCCACTCGCCCACACCGCCCAGACCAGGGGGCCCAGACCCAAATATGAAGGCATAGCCCCGCCTGGCCTACTTGAACATGAACTTGGTTACTATCAGGGTTGTTCAAAGCCCTCTGAGAGTAAACGTGGCACATGCCGATGTCCCCCCGAAAGGTATGTGCATACACGCACGCCCCTGCCTTAATGTGGGTGAAAACATGTGAAAAACAGGGGAAACGTGCACGTCTTAGTCTGAATCTGGAAAATCTGACAAAAATGTGTCACAAAAAAATCGCACTCACCCCCTCTGAAGTGTTGACATGCACAAATTGCAGAAACGAACGTGTTGAACATCCCTGGTTACTATGCCCCCCCCCCCCCCCCCCCCCCCCCCCCCCCCCCCCCCCCTGTATAGTTTTCTGGCTCCAGTCTTCAAGGCTACTTGCCGTTTGAAGCAGTTGCTTCAACATTATGAACATTCTTATTTGTATCAAAATAAACGTTACCAAAAATAAACCGCTTCAGGAGCAATGCTCAAAACCCTCGACCAGGACCATCTCATTGATCCTCAAAATTTAAGTAATAAAATACCTCGATGATAATACTTCAGGTACTGTTGTTACTGCCGAATACAGCAAGTAGCCATGAGGGAGTTAGAGCTGGTGTACGGAGAAACTTTCCGCTGTTGACTTAGATCGGTAATGACATTTAATGGTTCGACTACTGTTGTAAGCGATGGTTTTGAACCATTACAGCCATCTGATCAGATGAGTGAACGGTTCTGATCAGATGACTGTATGGTTCAAACCATCGCTTACAACAACTACAGTATGGAGTGGGTCCCATCAGGGTTGTTCAGGACGCTGCCTCCTCCGTCGCAGACACAAGGTCGAAGGGTCTGTTACGTTGCAGGACGCAGGTGATACAATTGGTTGGGTCTCAGGCAGCAGAGCTGCTGAGCTGGGGGTCCTCTTGAAGTGCCCTGGGTCCTAGGGGGGAAACCAGCACAAAAAGCCCACCAGGATATGCCTTTAAATTGCCTGAACATGTGTGAGTGCATTGTGTTTACACGGGTGTGGTGTAGAAGCGTTTATATTAAACAAGCCCTCCTTTAACTATCAGCAGATGAATATGATCAGTTGCTTTTTATTATGATGATTATGATGATGATGTTGATTTTAATGATGATGATGATGATGATGATGATGATGATGATGATGATGATGATGATGATGATGATGATGATGATGATGATGATGATGGCATTTTCCTGCGGATGTTTTTTGCAACAGGGTTTTTGGTCACAAAGGATGGGTCCGTGCGCTAGCCCTAGACTCTAGGAGTATAATACCCGTATATATACATTCTCGTTCTATCAAGTATCCTCCATAATATATGCCACAAAGTGTTTACCAGTACTTGAACTAGTTTAAATGGCTCAAGCTGTTATGGCTCCTCGTCGTCTTTGGTAGTATAATCCATGCAATTTTATTATATATTTTATTTGAACTGTGGCAGAGCAGAGACTCAGAGAAGGACAGAGAGGTGGGCGGGCCACTGGGAAAGGGCGGTCACACGGCTGCCGAAAACCGGGCACATCTAATCCATATGATTCGGCCAAAAACCCAACAGTGAATCGATGGACGGGGGGGAGTTGTAGTAGGGGAAGGGAGAAGACTGACAGGGATCAAAGCAGCCTCTGGGGAAAGAGAAGCCGCTAGTAACCGGGCACTGACAGCCAATATCCGGTATTTTCGATGCATCCGAAAACTCATCGATAGTATGAAGCGATGGCGATGGACGATGGACGTATGGCTGGGAGAAGCCCTTCTTGACGTGAGCAGGGCCTGCCTAAAACGCCCATTATCTACCATGACTGTCACCGTGACGTGGCATGAATTGATGATCCAGGCGCGACTGTCTTGCTCATCAGATCAAGCCCTTCTTCTTCCCCACCCTTCCAACGTTCGGAATCTTACCCCTCTGTTCGACTTAGTCAATTTTGACAATGCAAAGGCAAATGCGTCGTTTGGGTGTTCCCCAGAGCAGGACCAATGCGTTCGCTGCAAGGCGACCCGTCGCGGCTGCAAAGCCCAAGCGCACCCAGGTCAAGGCCATGGCTTTTAAGAAGGTTCTGATTGCCAACAGGGGAGAGATCGCCGTTCGTGTTATCCGCGCTTGCAAGGAGATGGGCCTGCACACCATCGCAGTCTACTCTACTGCCGACAAGAACTCCCTTCATGTTCACGTAAGCTACTTGCGCATCGCGCGCACCTCTGATTTGCGGTGGTATGATTTCGCACTTGGCTATGTGCTATTGGGCGAATCGGAATTTTCTGGGACGGGGAGGGCAGCTGGCGGTGGGAGTGGGGTGATAGTAGGAGCATGACCGTTGAAATCATGGTGCGAGTACTTTCCTGCCTGATCTGACCCCGAAGAATTGAGATCTAACTACAATGCCCACCCCCAATTTCCACTGCTCAGCTTGCCGATGAGGCCGTGTGCATTGGCGAGGCCCCCAGCTCTGAGTCTTACCTCAACATCCCCAACCTCCTCGCCGCTGCTACCAGCCGCGGAGCCCAGGCCATCCACCCTGTAAGTATTCTTGCACAAGCAATTTCCACTGTTGATGTGCTCTGTATAATGCATTGCTAATAGGTTGCAGACGGACGGCACCAATTGGTCTAGTCCACTGTCTCAGAACTGCCGGCCTAGTCATATTTAGTCCATGCCTCGAATCGGACGAAATCTGGATCCCTATCGATCTCGATCATCGGTTCATCGATGCCGCATCAGGTTGCAACCAATTCCTGCGCTATGTTGCTTTCAGATTGGAGCGCGAAATTCAGCTCCCATGTGGTTCCTTTCTCACCCACATGGGTGTCCACCCTGCATGGGGGGTCTTTCCCTGTCAAACTTCTACCACGAGCGACCCTAGCCAACCATTGTAAGGCTTGTAGGCCCACAACCTCAAGACCTAAGCCGACCAGCAGAAAAACTGAAGGGCAATAGCTTGAAGGCCAAGGCCAAGCAGAAAAACAAGAAACCAGCCACATCAGCTTGGCATGAGGTTTTTCCATGCAACCTGTTGATATCATTGTGGATTCAGGTCATGGCACTGAACGATGTCACCTTTGTCTGGCCCTGCCCATTCTGTCTCATGTTAATTTAAAAGAGGCTGCCTCGGGTTATGTAACAGTGCATAGCAGGGTACTCTTTAAATATTGTAGCTATCAAGTAGCTATCAGTCCAAGTTTAAGGAAAAAGCTACCCAGGTGAATAATTCCTGCGCATACGCCTGATCCTCTAACACCCCAGCATGCCGAGGTACTGACTAAGCTCTCCTTGTATGCTTCATCGATAGGGAACGGCAATATGATATCATATGCAATCATGTGATCATATGATATGATATGATTCCGGCAGTCTTACTATGCCAAAGTTACCATTTATATACAATATCATATGATGCAATTTGCATGATATTATACGATACCACTGCATATCATAATTTATTATTCAAATCATTTATATCATTTGTAGTCAACATCATGCGTTAAGACATTTAACACCCAGGGGTATGGATTCCTTTCCGCCTTTGTCTAAATCTGCAACGAGCCTGGACTGTCAACATACATACATTCAAATACATATATTACATCCTACATCCGCCACTAACTGCCCACCGGCTTACGACACTTCCGCACATGCCTCATTCACGGCAAGGGATGTGGATTCCTTTCTGCCTTTGTCGAGATTTGCAACGAGCAAAGCCTGTAAAAACACACACATTTAAATACATATGTTACATCCTACATCCACCATTAACTCCCCACCGACTTCAAATACTTCCACACATGCCTTATTTCGCGACCAGGGATAAGGATTCCTTTCTGCCATGAGATCTGCTACGAGCATGGACTGTACAAACACAAATATACAAATACGTACATTCAAATACATTCATTCTAATACATGCATCCTAATACATGCATTCTAATGCATGCATTCTAATACAAATATTGAAATACATTCATTCTAATACATACATTCAAATACATACAGTCAAATACATGCATTCAAATATATCCACCACTAACTCCCCAACGACTTACAATACTTTCGCACATGCCTCATTTCACGTCCAGGGATATGGATTCCTTTCTGAGAATGCCGCCTTTGTCGAGATCTGTAATGAGCATGGACTGGAGTTCATTGGCCCTAAGCCCGAGCACATCCGTGTCATGGGTGACAAGTCAACCGCTAGGGATACCATGAAGGTGGGCGAAAGCAAATTGTTTTTTGTTAACAAATATCCAAGTTGATAATCATACTTGTAACAACAATAAAATCGATTGTGAGCCATGCTAAAAAAACACAATATATTTAATTACGCCATGAAGGTGGGCGAAAACATGTTGTGTTTTTTTGTTTAAAAAGATCGAAGTTGATTATCATAAATATAACAATAATTTAATCAATCATGATGATTATTATGATAATTATGATGATGATTATGATTTTAAACAAACACAACATATTTAAGCACACCTTAAAGGTGGGCGCACACATCAACCTCACACATCCTCATACATGTCCTCTCCTGTCAATACCTTCCTATCTGACTCATAATCATTAGCTCCACCCATACCCTCCTCTCTGACCCATACCCTCCTCTCTTACCCATACCCTCCTCTCTTACCCATACCCTCCATTCCTACCCACCCATACCCTCCTCTCTTACCCATACCCTCCACTCCTACCCACACCCATACCTATCCTCTCATTACCCACTCCTCCATCAATACCACCCCATACCCTCATCTCTTTTACCTCACCCTTCTCTACTTACTCATCCCTCCAACCACCCATACCACCTCCTCTCTTCATCCCATCCGCTCTCATTCCTACCCACCCATACCCTCCTCTCTTACCCATACGCTCCATTCCTACCCACCCATACCCTCCTCTCTTACCCATACCCTCCATTCCTACCATCCCATACCCTCCTCTCTTACCCATACCCTCCATTCCTACCCACCGATACCCTCCCCTCTTACCCATACGCTCCATTCCTACCCACCCATACCCTCCTCTCTTAGCCATACCCTCCATTCCTACCCACCGATACCCTCCCCTCTTACCCATACTCTCCAATCCTACCCACCCAGGCCTAATCTATTCTGTATGAAGCAGCCCATGTAACTTCCTCCTGTGTCCCCCCTCGAATGTGTACAGAATCAGCATATGAATAATAATG
Source organism: Chlamydomonas sp. ICE-L (assembly GCA_013435795.1). NCBI lineage: Eukaryota > Viridiplantae > Chlorophyta > Chlorophyceae > Chlamydomonadales > Chlamydomonadaceae > Chlamydomonas > Chlamydomonas sp. ICE-L. The sequence goes on from JACBWV010000109.1 coordinate 935,862, forward strand.
TTGTACATACTTAGAACCATGTGCACATGATCAGCAAATACATAATAATGTTGTACATACTTAGAACCATGTGCACATGATCAGCAAATACATAATAATGTTGTACATACTTAGAACCATGTGCACATGATCAGCAAATAAACAATAATGTTGTACATACTTAAAACCATGTGCACATGATCAGCAAATACATAATAATGTTGTACATACTTAAAACCATGTGCACATGATCAGCAAATAAATAATAATGTTGTACATACTTAGAACCATGTGCACAGGATCAGCGTATGCATAATAAAGTTGTACATACTTAGAACCATGTGCACAGAATGAATTCTATATGAACTTGCCCATGTAACTTCTTCCTGTACTCAGGTTAAATGTTTACAATCAACATTTGCATAATTATATCTTACATACGCATGTGTACAGAATCAACAAATGCATAATTAGTCTTTTCATACGCATGTGTACAGAATAAACAAATGCATAATTATTTGGTTAGACATATGTATACAGAATCAATTCTAGGTGAACCAGTGTTTTATTTCAGATTTCTGTAGTCGAGGTTGAGTAGCTACTTGGGCTACTCAACCCTGATTTCAGGATAGTTGCATAGCCATCGCATGGCGGAGCGCGAAGCGCGGAGCCTGGGGGGTTCGGGGGGCAGCGCGACCTGATATCGGGGGGTCGGGGGGGTTTAGCATTCTACGGAATGGCGACGGAATGGCAAGGCGTCGTCGAAAAACACTGAGGTGAACCTGACCATGTAACTTCTACCTGTACCCTGCCTAGCGGTGTACAGAATCAACAAATGCATAATTATGTTGAACATACTGAGAACCATGTGTATAGAAACAATTGTAGGTGAACCTTCCCATGTATCTAAAACCAATACACCCTGCTCAGCGGTGTTCAGAATCACCAAATGGACAATTATGTTTACAAACTCATTATTACAGAATCAATCCTGGATGAACCTGACCATGTAACTTCCACCCGTACACTCTGCTTCATGTAAACAGAGTGCCCACTGTGTCCTGCTAAACCTTAAACCTTAAACTCAACCTAAACCCTGACCATGTAACTTCCTGTACACCCTGCTGGCATGTAAACAGAACGCTGGAGTGCCCACTGTGCCCTGCCAAACCCTAAACCCTGACCATGGAATTTCCTGTACACCCTGCTTGCATGTAAACAGAATGCCGGAGTGCCCACTGTGCCCGGAAGCAAGGGCTTGGTGAAGGACGAGGCCGATGCTATCCAGATTGTTAAGGACATTGGAGTCCCTGTCATGATCAAGGCTACTGCTGGTGAGCGCTCCCCTGTACCGCAACATGTACAGCCTTGTGTCAGCTGAAAGCACACGGCTGCTCTTTTTTTGTGCTGTGTGATCCCCTGTACAGCAGCATGTACAGCCTTGTGGCAACTGAAAGCAAACGGGGGCACTGTTTTTGTGCTGTGTCCTTTCCTTTACCACAAAATGTACAGCCTTGTGGCAGCTGAAAGCACAAGGGGGCACTGCTGTTGTGCTGTGTCCTTTCCTTTACCACAAAATGTACAGCCTTGTGGCAGCTGAAAGCACAAGGGGGCACTGCTGTTGTGCTGTGTGCTCCCCTGTACCGCAACATGTACAGCCTTGTGGCAGCTGAAAGCACTGTTTTTGTGCTGTGCATTCTTGTCGCATATTGAGAGCCCATCAAGGGTTGCCTGGCCGCGTGAGAAATAAATTAATGTGACGCCTTCTGACGAGGTGTAAATAGACCCTGAACAGATCAACCAGCCCCACTACCACCCAACGACTCTCACCTTCGGATGCCAAACCCATCAACACTCCCTCCCACTCCCACCTGTACTCCCTCCTAATGAAAGAGGGCGGAGCCTAAATCTGAACCCTACCCACTTGACCATAATCACTGAACACCTGAGGTACAATGCAAAACAGCCCCAAAGTGCATCAAATCCTAACCACCCTAACCATCCTAATAACTTAAACGAGAGGCCCCTAATCACTCCCTCAGGTGGTGGAGGAAGTGGTATGAGCATGTGCACTGACGAGGAGGACCTGATCTTCCTCATGCGCTCTGCCTAAACACTCAACTCTGAACACCACAACCACCCACACTCACTCCCTCAGGTGGTGGAGGACGTGGTATGCGTCTGTGCACCAAGGAGGAGGACCTCATCCCCCTCATGCGCTCTGCCCAACAGGAGGCTGAGGCCGCTTTCGGCAACGGAGCCGTCTACATTGAGCGTTATGTCGTGAACCCCCGCCACATTGAGTTCCAGGTGGGGCAATATTATTATTATTATTTCTATTTCTATTTCTATCCAAACCCTTCCCAACTCACCCAACCCCTCCCCAACTCACCTAACCCTTCCCCAAGTCACCCAACCTCTCCTCGACTCTCCCAACCCCTCTTCAACTCACCCAGCCCCTCCCCAACTCACCCAACCCCTCCTCAACTCACCCAACCCCTCCTCAACTGGCCCAACCCCTCCCCAACTCCCCAACCCCTCCCCAACTCACCGAACCCCTCCCCAACTCACCCAACCCCGCCTCCACCTCCCTCAGGTCTTGGCTGACAAGCACGGTAACGCCATCCATCTGGGTGAGCGTGATTGCTCCATCCAGAGGCGTAACCAGAAGTTGCTGGAGGAGGGACCTTCTCCTGCTCTTACCCCTGAGGTACGCTTTTGTATGTGTATGTATACATGTATACACTATACATGTATGCCTCATTGATATGAGCACCTTGGGCGCGTGCCTGGTTTGTGCATTCTGTTGCACTGCCTGATCTTGTTTGCAACTTAAATGTACCTGGAGGAGGGTCCTTCTCCTGCTCTTACCCCTGAGGTACGCTTATGTATGTATGTACACATGTATTGCCAGTCTTGTCTCACGCGAGCACCTTTTGGGTTGGATCTTTGCATATGCTTAAGCAATTGCATTTGCACCCTGTCTGTTTTTCTTACCTTTTCCCAGCATTTTCCTGTCCTGTTCGATCATCTAAATGTATGTATGTATGTATGTATTTATGTATTTTCCTTTCAACCTGGAGAACCATGGTGCAATGTTGATACGACTGTCATCTTCGGCGTGAGCCGGTACAAAATGGGCGGCAGACGACTAGGAAAGGTCTTATCAGCAGGAGCACTCCAGGATTCCCTTGTTTGATTGGGCTCGTGTTTCACTGCTCACGGTGTATTGTTTTGGATCGCCAGTACCCTACGCCTGCAGACAACACAACCAGGCCTTGCGCAAGGTTGACTTATAGCAAGTCAGGGGATAAACTGGACAAACGTTTCGTACTTCGTCGAGACTTGTCTAGAATTCCAGGCCAAATTGTCGAGAATTCTCAGATTTCCAGGCAAAATTTCTCAATTTCAAGTACTTAGTACGAAGTAAGAGTTCTCGCGGAAACGGTTTGTCCAGTTCATCCCCTGAATTGCTTTGAAGGGAGAACCTTACTTTCTGGGAGAGGTTCACTTCAGGTCACAACCGCAGGCTAGTAGGGACTGCACAATTTGTAAATATGCTATAAATACGCTTTATGTTGTATTTATAAATTAACATTAAATACCTTGTATTTATATATTGTTGATATAAATTGACTTAATAAATGAAGATGATGAACAATAAAACAAGTCTAATGCAACTTTTTTTCGCTTGCGATGCGAAAAATTGGCAAAGTGTGTTGGCAATGGAAGGACAGGTGGCAACAGACTGGAGCTGACTGAAGCCAGTTAGTTATGAGACAGTTGGCTGACCTGCCAGGCTTCAATTTTTCGGTTGCACAGACGGACAATGGGGTGCTTTTTTAGCTGAGCTATTTGTATGTGCTCGCAGGTGCGCAAGGCCATGGGTGATTGCGCCGTTAGCGCCGCCTTGGCCATCGGCTATGTTGGAGTTGGAACCATCGAGTTCCTGTGGGAGGAGAAGGGCTTCTACTTCATGGAGATGAACACCCGTATTCAGGTGAGGGCTACGTGTTCTGCTTGTGTTTTGTGTCATGACTGTGCCATGTGTTCAGTATTATGTATGTGCTATACACAAGCTATGTGTTATGCACAAGCTATTATGTATGTGCTATGCACAAGCTATGTGCTATGCGCAAGGTATTATGTGGGTGTGCTATGCTGGGTATGTTATGCTGGGTGTGCTATGCTGGGTGTGCTATGCACAAGGTATGTATGCACAAGCTATGTGCTATGCTCAAGGTATTATGTATGTGCTACGCACAAGCTATGTGTTCCGACTGTGCTCTGTGCTCTATGTCATGACTGTGCTATGTGTTTTGTGTTATGTATCCAGGTGAGGGCTATGTGTTATGACTTCCGACCGTGCTGTGTGTTTGTGTCACGTATGTACTTTGTGTTCGTCTCATGTATGTGTTATGACTGTGTTTTGTGTCACGTCTGTGCTATGTGCTATGACTATGCTTTGTGTTTGTGTCGAGACTGTGCTTCGTGTCATGGCTGTGCTTTGTGTTTGTGTCATGACTGTGCTATGTGTCTTGACTGACCTATGTGTTATGACTGTGCTTGGTGTTTTGTGTCATGACTGTGCTTTGTGTTGTGACTGTGCTTGGTGTTTTGTGTCATGACTGTGCTACCCCCCCCCCTTCCCCGCACACTCACAGGTGGAACACCCTGTGACTGAGATGATCACTGGTATCGATCTGGTGCAAGAGATGCACACACACCTTGTCCCCCCCCCCCCCCCCCCCCCCCCCCCCCCCCCCCCCCCCCACCCACCCCCCACCCACCCACACCCCAACCAACTGCACACTCCCGCAGGTGGAGCACCCTGTGACTGAGATGATCACTGGTTATCGTCTGTTGCAAGAGCATGCACACACACTTGTCCCCCCACCCACCCACCCAACCCACCACCCACCCCTCCCCCCCCCCCACCTACCCACCCACACCCCTCACCACCCGCACACACACACAAGGTGGAGCACCCTGTGACTGAGATGATCACTGTATCGATCTGGTGCAAGAGATGCACACACACTTGTCCCCCCCACCCACCCACCCACACCCTCGCCACCCGCACACACACAGGTGGAGCACCCTGTGACTGAGATGATCACTGGTCTCGTCTGGTGCAAGAGCATGCACACACACTTGTCCCCCCCCCCCTACCCACCCCACCCCACACCCCTCACCACCCCGCACACACACAGGCGGAGCACCCTGTGACTGAGATGATCACTGGTATCGATCTGGTGCAAGAGCATACACACACACACTTGTCCCCCCCCACCCCCACCCACCCACCCACACCCTTCACCACCCGCACACACACACAGGTGGAGCACCCTGTGACTGAGATGATCACTGGTATCGATCTGGTGCAAGAGCATGCACACACACACTTGTCCGCCCCCCCCCACCCACCCACCCACCCACACCCCTCACCACCCGCACACACACAGGTGGAGCACCCTGTGACTGAAATGATCACTGGTATCGATCTGGTGCAAGAGCATGCACACACACTTGTCCGCCCCCCCCCCCCCCCCCACCCACCCACCCACACCCCTCACCACCCGCACACACACACAGGCGGAGCATCCTGTGACTGAGATGATCACTGGTATCGATCTGGTGCAAGAGCATGCACACACACTTGTCCCCCCCCCCCACCCACCCACCCACACCCCTCACCACCCGCACACACACAGGTGGAGCACCCTGTGACTGAGATGATCACTGGTGTCGATCTGGTGCAAGAGCATACACACACACACTTGTCCCCCCCCACCCCCACCCACCCACCCACACCCTTCACCACCCGCACACACACACAGGTGGAGCACCCTGTGACTGAGATGATCACTGGTATCGATCTGGTGCAAGAGCATACACACACTCTTGTCCGCCCCCCCCACCCCCCCACCCACCCACACCCCTCACCACCCGCACACACACAGGTGGAGCACCCTGTGACTGAGATGATCACTGGTATCGATCTGGTGCAAGAGCATGCACACACACTTGTCCGCCCCCCCCCCCCCACCCACCCACCCACACCCCTCATCACCCGCACACACACACAGGTGGAGCACCCTGTGACTGAGATGATCACTGGTATCGATCTGGTGCAAGAGCATGCACACACACTTGTCCGCTCCCCCCCCCCCCCCCACCCACCACCCACCCACACCCCTCACCACCCGCACACACACACAGGTGGAGCACCCTGTGACTGAGATGATCACTGGTATCGATCTGGTGCAAGAGCATGCACACACACACTCCCCCCTCCACCCACACCCACCCACCCACACCCCTCACCACCTGCACACACACACAGGTGGAGCACCCTGTGACTGAGATGATCACTGGTATCGATCTGGTGCAAGAGCATGCACACACACTTGTCCGCCCCCCCCCCCCCCCACCCCCCCCCACCCACCCACACCCCTCACCACCCGCACACACACAGGTGGAGCACCCTGTGACTGAGATGATCACTGGTATCGATCTGGTGCAAGAGCATGCACACACACACTTGTCCCCCTCCACCCACACCCACCCACCCACACCCCTCACCACCTGCACACACACACAGGTGGAGCACCCTGTGACTGAGATGATCACTGGTATCGATCTGGTGCAAGAGCATGCACACACACACTTGTCCCCCTCCACCCACACCCACCCACCCACACCCCTCACCACCTGCACACACACACAGGTGGAGCACCCTGTGACTGAGATGATCACTGGTATCGATCTGGTGCAAGAGCATGCACACACACTTGTCCGCCCCCCCCCCCCACCCACCCACCCACCCACCCACCCACACCCCTCACCACCCGCACACACACCGGTGGAGCACCCTGTGACTGAGATGATCACTGGTATCGATCTGGTGCAAGAGCATGCACACACACACACTTGTCCCCCTCCACCCACACCCTCCCACCCACACCCTTCACCACCCGCACACACACATAGGTGGAGCATCCTGTGACTGAGATGATTACTGGTGTCGATCTGGTGCAAGAGCAGATCAAAATGGCTCAGGGGGAAGTGCTTGCCTACAAGCAGGAGGATATCAAGATTACTGTAAGTGCAGGCTTCGGTGTGTGGGGTGGGGGATGGGGGGGGAGGACAAAGGAGGTCGTGTGTGGGGAGGGAGGAGGTGTGTGAGTGGGTGGGGTGGGTAGTGGGTGTGTGTGTGTGGGGGGGGGGGGGGGCATGGTGGGAAGTCTTTTTAGAGGATCATGGATTGGTGGTGGAAAAGGAGCAGAGGGGAAGGGCTGCTTGGGGTTAGGGTGGTTGACGAGGGGTGAAAAAGGGCATGACTGTTTGGATATGTGTGAGTATTGGAAAGTTGGGACAGTGTCATATATTGGCACATGATGGCAACGCTACATCCCACCCCTCTGTACTCCACCCCACCCCACCCCACCCCACCAAACCCTCTTCACCACACCCCGACCAGACCCCACCCCACCACGCACTAACCACCTCCTCCCCCCCCCTTACCCCCCCTTCCCTCCCTCCCCTCCCCCCCCTTCTGCCTCCCCCCCCTCCCTCCCCCCCTCCCCTTCTGCCCCCCCCCCTCCCCCCCCCCCTCCCCCCCCCCCCCACACACACCCCTTACCACCCCTCCCCCCCTTACCACCCCAGGGCCACGCCATTGAGTGCCGCATTAACGCCGAGGACCCCTTCCAAAACTTCCGCCCCGGACCCGGACGCATCACCACCTACCTCGCCCCCGGAGGCCCCCACGTCCGAATGGACTCCCACATCTACCCCGACTACCTGGTCCCCCCCAACTACGACTCCCTCCTGGGCAAGCTCATTGTGTGGGGCAAGGACAGGGATCAAGTAAGTGCAACAAGTCACAGTTCAGATGTGGCGTGTCCAGATGTTGGATAGGATGGCGTGGGATGGGATAGGATGAGACAGCGAGGGATGGCATGAGATTGGATAGCATGGAATGAGATGGAATGGAATGAAACGGGATGTTGAATAGGATGGCATGAGATGGGATATGATGGGACAGCAAGGGACGTCATGAGATGGGATATGATGGGACAGCAAGGGACGTCATGAGATGGGATATGATGGGACGGGACGGAACGGGATGGCATGAGATGGGATGGTATGGGGATGGGAAAGACAGTAGCTCGCTTGTTGCATGTGCAGATGTTGGATAGGATGGCATGGGGTGAGGCAGCATGAGGTAGGATGGGATGGCATGGGATTGGATGGTATAGGATGGCATGAGATGGGATGGAACGGGATGGCATGAGATGGAACGGGATGAGATGGACAGTAGCTTGCATGTTGGATGTTCAGATGTTGCATAGGATGGCATGTGATGGGATGGGGCAGCATGATGAAGGATAAGACAGCACGGGATGGCATGGGATGGGATGGTCCGGGAAGGCCTATCAGCTGCTGCTAATAGCCGGAAAAAAAAACTGACCATGGCTTGGGAGATAGGTCTATGAAGAGAAACAATAGCGAAGCTTTGAACCGTACATGCCGCTCATCTCCCCCCACCCCTACCCATCTCACCCCAACTCATCTCACCCCAACCCTCTCGTACCTACCCTTCTCACCCCAACTCCCACCCACCCCCCACCCAACCCATCTTAACCATCTCACCCCCTCACCCCACAGGCCATCGCTCGCATACCCACACACCACACACACCCTCACCCCACCCCACCCCATAGCCCCCAAACCCAACCCAACCCAACCCAACCCAACCCACCCCCCCTCACCCCACCCCCCCAGGCCATCACTCGCATGCTCCGCGCTTTGGACGAGTGCGTCATCGCTGGAGTGCCCACCACCATCGCCTACCACCAGCTTATCCTTGATAGCGAGGCTTTCCGCAACGCTATTGTTGACACTGGTTTCATCCTAAAGCACGCTGAAGGTGAGTTATGTTTAGGGTTTGGGGTTAAGGGTTTTAAACCCTTCATCCTAAAACATGCTGAAGGTGAGTTATGTTTCGCCGGTGTAGTGCTTGGCATTTCATGGATAAAACATTGTCGTGATGTGGTTGTGAGAGGGACAACACTGAATTCATCCTAACACAGGTTTCCTCCCAAAGCACGCTCAAGGTGATTTATGTTTCGCTGGTGTGGTGCTTGGTGTGTGTTGCATGTTTGGTGTGTGGTGCTGGTGTGGTGCATGATGTGCTGGTGTGTGGTGTTGGTGCATTTCCTGGGTTGAACATTCTTGTGATGTGATAGTGAGAGTTGTTGTGAGTGTGTTGGCTCTGGTTGCATCCTTGAAGCACGTTGATGGTGTGTTTTCATAATTTGCCAAAACAAATTATTCCAGGAAAACATCCGAACATCCTAAATATATCAGAATCACGAAAGCTATTAACAAACAAAAATGACGATTCGTTATTTACCCGGATTGTACCTTTTTTGTGGGAGTTGTCGGGAGTGTGGTTGTAATGTGTATGAGAGTGGTTGATATGAGCATTGTGGTGTCTACATATGCAGTTGCGCACACAAAACCATGTGGCACTTGATCTGGCTTCCCCTTTCATTTTTGTGTCAGTTGTGTGTGTGTCAGCACTTGATTCAAATTTTTCTTGTCTGCAGAGTTGAGCTCCCCCCCTAAGGAGTCCAAGGCCAGGGTCTTCCTGACTGACGTGGTGAAGCAGCGCAAGGCTGCCGCCAAGGCTGGTGTTAACTACTAAATTATGTAAATATTCAAATATGGCTCAGGTGAGGGGAGTGTGGAACGCTTACCCTCATCTTTGCCCCAAGTAAGGTCTGCCCTAAGGTCTCACCCAGGACTCAGGTCTGCCCGCCAGTGTTTTTCTTTTCAGCTATAAGCAGCAGCTTCTAAGTTGCTCCCCTGGTTGGCTATTCAGCAAAAGCTGACGCAACCTAGTGTGTCTGGAACCTGAAAGAATCCACTGTCCAGAACTGTCGAAATCCTGGGGCCTAGCCAAGTGGCTGGCTCAGGGAGCTAAACCTAGAAGCTGCTGCTCGTAGCTGGAAAGAAAAACTATGCTGCCCGCCATGGTCAAACTTGGCTCTCCGGGTTACATGAAGTAGTAGTCTGGGCTGTAAGAAGACTCGCAAAACAAGTAAAATTTACTATTTTGATAGAGGTGAATTTATTTGACTTAGTTAGAATCCGCCCGCCATAATAAAACCTGGCTCTCCGAGTTTCATGGAGCTGTAGTCTTAAGTTGATATCGGTTGCTTAGAGGGTGGGTGGCAAGTCCCTCGAGCCTAAATGGCCTTCAAGTGGCTAAATGGTCTTGAGCAGAAATGGCTACCCGTAGACCATGGACTGCTTACACACTCCTGGCTACCCCTGAACTGTAACATATTGGTACATACTTGTGAAATTAAACTGGTTGGCCTGTGCATGGGTTGAACGTGAACGGTTCGCCTGTGTGCAAGAAAGAAAGCATCATTGGGCAGACATTTGTAAGTTCCGAGGTTGCAATTATCCCCACTTTCTCAAGCGTCTGCGCCTGGAGCTAGCTTGCTTGCGCCATGTGGCAGCTAGGATTTCTTATACGCTGCTACGGGTCCATTGGTTTCGGACGTTGCCAACGTCATCTCCTAAAACCCCGAGGCAGAACAGGCTGGCTTTCTCGATTGTATTGCAAACGATGACCTGTAAAATTGAAGGCATTAGTCTGGCCGCAAATTGCATCCATCGTGTTATCATTGCTCTTCTGCTACATTCGTGCTCGAATTTGTGTGACGAGGTGGAGTTTGAAGACTGCAGCTGGTGATGGGACGATTTGTGTGACGCGGACGCCCAGATGAGGAACCTCCCAGATCAAAACAAAAAACATCCTCTACAAAGAAAAATCATTTAACTACAAAACGCTCACACTCCTGCACACATCAGATGCACAACACACCTCTCCCTATACCTAGCAAAGTCGTCCTTCCTGACTTCACTAAGTTTCGCCAATGCAGAATTTTTGGAGCAGAACCTCCTACCAAGAAACCTGCTCCTCCCAGACTCACTACTAAAACCCTGCCAGCGAAAAGAATTAAAATAATTCATACTACCTCACATCCTGTCCAACAACAGCAAACTGCACTATATCTCACTAACATTATCACCTCCAACTGCAGAGGCATCTTCTCATCCTGGGAAACACTCTATGACCATATTCGAACTAATGAGCCAGACATTGCTATTCTCACCGAAACAAAACTCATCTCAAACAACACAGGTATAATTAATATGATCAAACAAGACCTTTCTGACTACCACTTCCATCACAGCAGCAAAACCATTAAGCAAGCTACCAATGCAGACAACATTGTTACCCGCTCAGCTGGAGTTATCACACTCATAAAAAAGACTCTTACTACACACCCAATTAAACATGAAATCCCCACTGACATAGCTGGTCATCTCACTCATCAAACTATTAACAACATCACTCACATTTTAGGCGTCTACATGCCCTGCAATGACTCTGCCAAAAGAGCCCGTATCTATGAACACATTCACTACATCATATCCCAGAACCCCTCTCACCACTATATTGCAGGGGGAGACTGGAATGCAGCTTACTACCTCACCGATAGAAGCAACACAGTCCAGCACCTGGAGGACCAGCCTCACTATCAGCATCTTAATAAATATCCAATTCACATTCAACCATCACCACGCCCCCATACTTACTCAGACAACACTTCCTACAGCAGCAGGATAGATGACATCATTCTCATCAACCCCCCACCTGCAACCACGGTGACAGAAACCACACACCAAATGGGAGACACACTTGACCACTTGACCCTGGAACAACAAATTACCTCCTCTCTCTTTCCCCCTCCCAACCTGGACACACCACCTCACAATCCAACACCCCAACTGCAACTTCCTCTCAAACAACAGGACATGGCCAAAGCTAAAGAGGCCATTTCAAATCAATTTCTCCATCAATTTCAGCACAGCCACATCAACATAAATAAAGCCTGGACTATAGCACAAACTTTACTGGGAGAAGATAAAACATCTGCACACATTCAATCTATTAGACAAGAACTCACAGCCACCATGCCAGAAAACCTTAACAGCATGGCAGATCATCTCATGATCACTCTTCACCAAGCTCTCTCCATCATGACTGACACCTGCCCCACTAAGCCTAGCACACCAGGCACTGTCTTGCCCAGGCAAACTGCTAAAACCTACAGACGTCTTAACTACCAAATTAAACACATTAAATCACTTCGAACAGCCTCCAACCATCTTGACCAACAACAATACATGGAGCTTAGAAGCACACCTCACACGGCAGGCACATACTCACCTACCACTAAAATTAAAATACAACAACACCTACAAAACTTACTTCTCCCTGACTACTGCCTCTCTCTAACTGCTGATATTAAACAAAGTATTACAGAACTACGTAACATGCAGGCTGCACTCAAAGAGGAGAGAGCAACCGCCTCCATCAAGAAATTCCGACGCCGCCTCAGCACACAGGCACGACAAACTCACAGGTATATTTTCTCTCCTGGAAATTACACACATACACCCACTGCTCTACTAGACGCATCCTCAAACACACTTAGCACCAGCACCCAGGGTCTCCTGGAGGTTATGACTAAACACATGGGTAAACTTATGTCACCTCCCACACCACCCATCTCAGATGACTATACACGACATGCCACCCCCCCACCACGGGAAACACACACAGATAAATACCACCTTGAAACCTATCAGCTTGGATAACACTCCGGAGAGTGGACAAAGTGTGGGCAGACACGCCAATCTATAAATGCGGAGACGAGAGTAACGTTACAAGCACAGGAGACCCATTAAGGGGCACCAGTGGAGGAAGGAGCGGCAGCCTGTACCCTGATAAGGGTACAGGCTATACAGGTGACGCAGCCAACAGGAAGCTGTCACTGAGTCAAGAAGGATGACACTGCCTACGGGAAGCTGGCACAGTACTGGCAGAGCCGATAGTTCTAAGGAAGTACATAAGTAGTCACCAAGTCATAAAACGCGTGAGAGCACTGCAATTCATGCTGACACTCCACCTATGACACATGTGACATACAATACTACTTCTCCACCTATGGCACTGGGGACATAGAACTATATGTAACAGAGTAAAAAAAAAATCAAAGAACTCCGAAAAAGCGAGAGAACCTGAAATGAAACCCAAAGGGTTAAAGGAAGGAATAAAACAAGGCAAAAACAAAATTTTGCCAAGGGAGAAAAGGATGAAAAAACCGAATATCAAAGTTGAGGAACAACGGTATAGAAAACCCGATCCGGGAATAGGAACCTAACGCCAAACAATGATAACCAAAGAGACAGAATGAAATATCGTGTGAGAGCAGCACACGAGAGAATCAAAGCCTAAAGGACGCAGACAAGAGGACACCAAAGTCCACTAAAAAAAGTCGATGGAAAAATCCACTACCGTAAAAACTATTCTTAGCATAGAATCCATGACTAGGTTGGGATGAAAAAAACATGATGAACTGGTTTCCTACTCAAAGATGGAAGTAAGAAGATTTATGAAAGTTAATTATCATAAATCCCCAGCTACGGCACTAACGAAAAAACATTCTAGGAGGTGTGTATCGCACCGCAAAGAACTTGTACACTCAAGATAAACCAAGCGCCTAACCACAAGCAAACCAAACCTGCAGCAACTGAAAATCCAAAGGATGCGGAGATAAATTTCAAGAAACTTGTAACCAACAAAGGAAACACAGTTCAATGAACAATAGGAGTTTAGACGTACAAACACAGTACAGAAAACTGATTGTCCACTTGAAAAATAGTGAACGCATAAAAAAAGGACGTCAAAGAATTTACTGCAAAGGATGGACGGAAAGGGCGCTTGAAATACGCTCGGAAGAACAAGAAAGAGGTGAGCGGCGGTACATCTGCAAGTACAACTGCAAGCGTACCCAGCCCACCAATTAACATTAAAATCCGAAGGGAAACAACTACTACACTCCACAAAAAGCTCCAATCACCTAAGGGGCTGGTGATCGAAAAGCAGTGTGGAGTAAAAAGAAATAGCCAATCTATGATGAGCTCCACCGATAGAACCATCTGCCTATGGAACTAAGAGACAGAAACCAACAAGACGCTATAACGGTGGTCTGAATTAATTACCACCTTCCACCAAAACCAAGAAAGACAGCTGAAAGGAAGCTGCCTAAACAAAGCGTTGTAACGCTCCACCAATCTAGACTACCCTATAAGACAGTCTAGGCGGTGCTGAGGAATAGGCACCCACACATAGGGCCATGTTAACCTACGTATGAGAACCAGCAGCACCTAAAACAATGAATCCTGGGTTGACTGTAACACTCCAGCCATACGCAGTATCAAACTAGACCAGTGTTCAAGATCATCACTTGCGCTATCGGCAACGGCTACGTCATCACAGTGACTATTAGGCAATGGACCTGATCCAGGTACCACTATGAACGAAGGCTGTCTAAATCCTAAAGCTTCACCGATAAAACGTGGCACAGAGGAGGGCCTGGCGACCCCCTGAGATTCGGCTAAATTATAGTTTGGATACACAACTCCCACCCGCCCTAAAACTTCACACACAATACAGCAAGATCAGGCCCTGGTCTAGAATGCAACAAGGATACATCCCAGCCAGGCCAGCCAACAACAATTGGGGTTGTTAAAGGGCGTAGGGAATTACCGGCGCCACGTAACATATCACCGTTTGATGACAGGAGGGATGCAAGCGGGCACGGGGACCCATACTAATGGGAGAACCCAGAAAGACAGTTTAGACTAACTGGAGATAGAGAGTACATCACTACTCACTACTAACTGGCGCAACATCGGAACCCAAATATAATAAACCTTACTCACCAGGGAATACCCAACCAGTCTACCAAATAATGCCTTTTTAACTAGCTTGTTGCGTTACTTCCCAAATACTAAGGTGACATAGCAAGGGCAACCAAACAAACGCAACAACGACACATCAGGTGCAACCCCAAAGAAAAGCTCCAAAGGAGTCTTGTCTCCCTAGTTGAACAGCCGATTGCGAAGATAACACACTAGCACCATGCTGAGCAGTGTCATCATCAACAACTCATGACTGCCCCAACTAATCGAGATCAACCATGCCTCTATACCACTTAACTAAAAAATCCTAAGCCCTATCAGAACTCAAACACTTGAACCCAAACTCACGTAGCTAAGGCATACACCTAAGGGGGGAACCAGGGGCACGGGAAGACAAAGGAGCAACCTCTGTCGAACCACGGAACGCACCCAGGGGTCACAAGGAGCCTAAGAGAGAAAAATATCCACCAAGATATCATGCCAAAGATCCTCCACGGCCGCTGGACTAGGGCCAGGACGGCGTCCACTTCGGCCTGTAGCATGGGCGAAGTCCGGCGCTGCGAGACCTGGGATCACAGAAGGTGGGGAAGCGTTAGGTCGAAGTCGAGATTTGAGGTATGCAGCAAGTCGCACCTGGTGCAGAAAATCGCACCAATGGTAGAAAATCGCAAATCGCAAGGGCAGAAATCGAAAATTTATTGCTAGGATGCGAAGGGCAGAGCCGAGGCATGTAAAGGTCCTAATATCCTTCCGTCGATGATCAGTCAATCCCAAGTCCCCCCCTCTATCGCTCGACTCACCCGGTTGGGGGGTAGAGGGAGCAGCACCCGTAGTGGTGCTGACCATACCCCCCTGCTTCCTACCACCTCCAGAATCTCCAGGTCCAGACGCGTAGGTCGTCCTCCTCTGGCGAACCCTACGGCAGTGCCGGCGATCCGCCAGCTTGATCGAAAAAATTCTCCAGAAGGTAGCACAGAGCCACTAGAGCGCAAGCTCATGCCAGTAGCCGACCGTCGGCAGGGCAGAGCAAAGGGGGCACAGACGACGTAGACATCAGCAGGGAGCTTGGTCGGCTTGGCAACCGCCGGTATGCAGGCAGAGCCGCAAACACCGGAGAAATGGTAGCGACGTCAAGGACGCGAGCAGACGAAGACGGGGAACCTCCATCGATGTCCAGGCTAGTCGCCGACTTGAGTCTGCACGTCACAGTCATCTACGACAGACGGGAGGAGGCGACAGACGGCAGGGGAGGAAAAGGAAGAGAAGATTGGAGGATTGACTGGGGGGGTGGCTTCCACGATGGCGGAAGGACTCTCATGACCGTTAGCAGAGGCCGCTGGCGCACAAACATCTAGCCAATCATCAAGAGGAGCCGGTCCTCCGTTGGAAGGACTCGGTCGCAGCCATCGCTGAGAATGATACTGCGCATCCCGCGCGTCCAGGAAAGACCATCCATGTCATGGAGTTTCTCAAAAGTAGCGGGAGGTCCTCGCGGAAGCTGCATCGTAAAGCAGTGGTAGAAATGAAGGACCGTATAACCTATCAGCTTGGATAACACTCCGGAGAGTGGACAAAGTGTGGGCAGACACGCCAATCTATAAATGCGGAGACGAGAGTAACGTTACAAGCTCAGGAGACCCATTAAGGGGCACCAGTGGAGGAAGGAGCGGCAGCCTGTACCCTGATAAGGGTACAGGCTATACAGGTGACGCAGCCAACAGGAAGCTGTCACTGAGTCAAGAAGGATGACACTGCCTACGGGAAGCTGGCACAGTACTGGTAGAGCCGATAGTTCTAAGGAAGTACATAAGTAGTCACCAAGTCATAAAACGCGTGAGAGCACTGCAATTCATGCTGACAAAACCCCAGCCAACTCCATACAAAACACTGCCTCCCCCTACACCTATCTCTCCTCCTCAACCACCTATGATGACTGTATTAGGAAACTCTCCACCAACAAAGCCACAGGCCCAGACGGCATACCTAATGAACTACGTATGTGCCTCCCACAGGAAATGCACCTCACCATACACAAACTCATGCAGCTAGTATGGATCCTGGGAGAAACACCAGACTGCTGGAAAACCTCACACACAGTCATGCTCTACAAAAAATCAGATCCTTGCTTGCCTCAAAACTACAGGCCAATAGGCCTTAACAATGCTGTAGCAAAACTCTGGACCTCTCTTGTCACTAACACTACGGTATTACTACCTACTCTGAAACCAACCACATTCTTAGTGCCTGCCAAGAGGGTTTCAGAAAAGACAAAAGTACCTATAGACAACTCTTGACCCTACTCCACAACATTGAGGATGCTGCCCTCTTCCACCAGGACCTCTACGCTGCCTACTTTGACTTTAGCTCTGCTTTCAACATGATTGACCACCAAAAACTTCTTTGCATCATGCACAGCTTGGGTTACACCCACGACACTATAGACACTATTAAAGGAATTTACACAAACTCTACTACACATATCCTCCTCAACAATACATCTGGCTCCCCTATCCCCATCACCAGGGGCACTATCCAGGGAGACACTCTCTCCCCCTTACTCTTCATTATTTTTCTAGAACCCCTACACAGATGGCTCCGTTCTGGGGGACGAGGATACAGAGCAGCATCCCTACCCCCCAAAACAGCAGATGAAAATCACACTAGCAGCTTGGGGTATGCTGACGACACTGCCGTCCTAACCGGCAGCTCAGAGGACCTTCGTATCCAATGTGGTAAAGTCCAAACTTTTAGCATCTGGTCGGGCATTCCTCTTAACGCCACTAAATGTGTGGTCAGTGGCATACTCCACAAATCACACCCCTCACAACCTACTCACAACAACACTCTTAAACAAAGGTTAGAAAAAATTCCCTTAGGAAATTCCTATGCTACCTACCAGCCTCCAGACCAAGCCTACAAATACTTGGGGGTTCACATCTCACTTACCCTAAATTGGAAAAATCAACTCCACTCTACTATTGAAACCATTCACAACAAAGGCTTGAGTATCCTCACTAAAGCTAAAAACAGGGCAACCCCCACTCAATGCTTACGAATAATTTCACAATGTGTCAGAGCAGCTATTAAATACCCCATGATAGTAGCCCCCTTCTCACTAACCGACATTCATGTCAGTGACAGAGCAGTATTAAAAACAGTTAAACTCTGCTGCTCCCTTCCTAGATCTTTTCCGACAAGAGCACTCCACCTCCCTAAAACAGAGGCAGGACTAGGGGTGCCCTCTCTACTCACTGAATATACCCAGATTACTGCAACAGCCCTCACCCAGTCCATGAACGACCAAGGTCACCTGTGAATCCTCACCAGGGCTCTTCTTAACCAATGAACCTCCACCATGAGCACTCTAGATCCTCTCTCTCTCTCTCCCGCAAGCAACTTAAATATATGTCCCTAGCCCGCCAGCTGGAAATTATTAAAAAATCTGACATAACAATTTCTTGGAATGACACAGAACTTCTTGACAAACTTAACATACACTCTCTCCCTCTCCCCCCACAGGCAATTCCTGTCTCACTCATGACTCCATTTCATGACCTGGACATTTACTCATACCATGACCTGGTCACCCCCATGGGAACCCACCTTATCAGCACTACAGATCTCTCCCTTATCACCTTACACAAAATGACTAAACACCACAAACGATCTCTGAACCGCCTCACCGCTCACCTCTCTTCCCTCCAAACCGTCGGCCCTCCAATACACTCTGACCCACTTCCTCTCTCTCACCGACAACTTGCGCCTGGTTACACAATTGCGCAGAACACAACAGACAACGTTAAATCTCCTGCTCCTAACGAACCCTCCACTCCACTCACCCAGCGCAACCAACCTCACGCCACCGTTACTGATTCAGACTACGAGGCGGATCCCACTGGGGACCTGGAAGGAAACCAATGGTGGGCGTGGCCCACGCAGATCGCAGGCAGCCACGCGCACCAAGCATGGGGCTGCCCCAGCAGTGATGCCACCTGGTCAGCACGCCACTACTTGTGCCAATCTTGGATTCGACACTCCTCCACTTCCAAATTTTACCGCGCATACCGTAGGCGCCTGTATTGTTGGCGCTTTTAATTGTTGGCGGCCACAATTTTTTTTTGCACCAAATGACTCTGTGCCAGAACTTTGGCGGTAATTTACAATTTGGGAGAAACATAAATTGGCCCAAGTGCCATGCACTGGCGGTTCCATTTTAAAACACATTCTTGGCTATGGCTGCTCCATTTTAAAACACATTCAATGCCCCATAAGCAGTTGTTGTTATTATTACAGTCCAAGGGTAGGCCAAACAGGCTAAAGGGACCTCCCCAACCAAAAAGGAGGGGCTAAAAAAGGAATCTCTAGGCTGGTAGTACCGGTAGGCTATGCCCCCTCATCATGTACGCATGGGACGCACTGTGACACATTAAAATAAAACACATTCTTGGCCATGCCTGCTCCATTTTAAAACACATTCTATGCCCCATAAGCAGTTGTTGTTATTATTACAGTCCAAGGGTAGGCCGAATAGGCTAAAGGGACTCCCCAACCAAGATAGGAGGGGCCAAAAAAGGAATCTCTAGGCTGGTAGTACCGGTAGGCTATGCTACGTCTTCAGCATCCCCATCATCCTCGCTAGCCTTGCAGCGGCCTGCTCGACATAAGCTTCAATATCGACAGCCTTCTTCTCGGCAATGGCAGGCTGGTCGAGCTTGTTAAAAAACGAACAGATGAGAGATTGGCCGGGACGTTGTTGTGGGATAGGGCGGGGAGCACCACCTTGAAGAGGGGACAGGGAGCGAAGGCCCAACGTCCTTGGAGAATCCATCAATTATGACAATATGCAGAAGCGAACTAGCAAGACCACATACCGGTGTTTGACCCTCTCTGAGGCTGTATGTTTGAGTGTGTACTGCACTGTAGTCCAGCTGCTCGCGCCTGAACGTTGGCGGTTGATCCGGTTTGTGCTCGAACCGGTTTTGGCCTACACGCCTACCTAGCAGGAACATGGCGGTACCCCAACCGCCAAATTTACCGCCAACATTACAGGCGCCTACGGTATAAAATAACTCCCACTTCACACCCTGACAGGATCCGCGAGGCCATGACATTCCCCGACAGCAGCGCACCTGCACCACCGGCGCGCCTGCTTCACCTTACCTACGGATCCCAGTACAAAGCCCTGCACATTACGAGCTGGCGGGGCAAGCGCTCTTACAACGACGACTAACTTGCCACCACTACCGTTGTCCACGTCCAATGGGCCCCAACAATTATGCACAACGACCATATCAACTCCTACACACACATGGGATACAGCATCCACCACAGCACACCTCTTACCTCCACTACCTCCACCATATATTGGAAACCCCAATCTCACCATGCGGCTCATCTTGCTGAACTGGTGGGACAACCAGCATACGCCCAATTAACCCACACTTTTAAAACCACTCCCCCAACAACCACACACCTCAACCCCAGGAAGGACATCCACCTCACTAACCTCCAGCAACAAGGCCAATGGGCCACCTCTCCAGGATTTAATGCTGACAACCATAACCTTGTTCACAAACTTTTGAAAATTGACACACACGACAGGCACCCAGACTGGGACACTCAACCACCCTCAGCCTATATTATACAAACAGGCATCCTCACTACTCTGGATGGCCAATCCACACACACACACACCAACGCCTCATATCTTTATAACCCCAGTGGTCACTGTCTTGGGCACATTCCCAACGACAGGCTCACCTCTCTTAAACAAAACTATGACCATTTAAAAAACCACCACCCTACCAAATGGAACCAACTGACCCAAGGAGGAACATACCATACTGACTTAGCTGCCCTCTTCACCAGATACAGAGCTGCCCCTGCCGCCACCAACACTCTTTCTCCTTTCCTCTACCAAGCAGCAGCTGCTCTGGGCATTACTCACCATCGTACTTCTAACCCCTTAGCTACGACCCAAGCCTCACCAGTATCAGCATGAATAGCGGTGCTCTCGCTTGTTTTATGTCTTGGTGACTCCTTGTGTACTTCCTTAGAACTATCGGCTCTGCCAGTACTGTGTCAGCTTCCTGTTGACTGCGTCATCGGTTCTTCTGACACGCGCTGTCTAGCCTGTACCCTGATCAGGTTCCAGGCTACCGCCCCCTTTCCTCCACTGGTGCCCCTTAATGGGTCTCCTGTGCTTGTAACTTATTCTCGTCTCCGCATTTATAGATTGGCGTGCTGCACACACAAAGTCCACTCTCCGGAGTGTTATCCAAGCTGATAGGTTATACGGCCCTTCATTTACTACCACTGCTTTGCGATGCAACTTCCGCGAGGACCTCCCGCCATTTTGAGAAACTCCATGACATGGATGGTCTTTCCTGGACGCGCGGGATGCGCAGTATCATTCTCAGCGATGGCTGCGACCAATCCTTCCGACGGAGGAACGGCTCCTCTTGATGATTGGCTAGACGTTTGTGCACCAGCTGCCTCTGCTAGCGGTCATGAGAGTCCTTCCGCCATCGTGGAAGTAACCCCCCCCGGTCATTCCTCCATCTTCTCTTCTTTTTCCTCCCCTGCCGTCTGTCGCCTCCTCCCGTCTGTCGTAGATGATTGTGACGTGCAGACTCAAGTCGGCGACTAGCCTGGACATCGGTGGAGATACCCCGTCTTCGTCTGCTCGCGTCCTTGACGTCGCTAACCTTTCTCCGGTGTTTGCGGCTCTGCCTGCATACCGGAGGTTGCCAAGCCGACCAAGCTCCCTGCTGATGTCTACGTCGTCTTTGCCCCCTTTGCTCTGCCCAGCCGACGGTCGGCTACTGGCATGAGCTTGCGCTCTAGTGGCTTTGTGCTACCTTCTGGAGAATTTTTTCGATCAAGCTGGCGGATCGCCGGCCCTGCCGTAGGGTTCGCCAGAGGAGGACGACCTACGCGTCTGGACCTGGAGGTGGTAGGAAGCAGGGGGGTATGGTCAGCACCACTACGGGTGCTGCTCCCTCTACCCCCCAACCGGGTGAGTCGAGCGATAGAGGGGGGGACTTGAGATTGACTGATCATCGACGGCGGGATATTAGGACCTTTACATGCCTCGGCTCTGCTCTTCGCATCCTAGCGATAAATGTTCGAATTCTGCCCTTGCGATTTGCGATTTTCTGCCATTGGTGCGATTTTCTGCACCAGGTGTGACTTGCTGCACTGTCATTCTCGTCTCCTTTTTCCCATACCTCAAATCTCGACTTCGACCTAACGCTTCCCCACCTTCTGTGATCCCAGGTCTCGCAGCGCCGGACTTCGCCCATGCTACAGGCCGCAGTGGACGCCGTCCTGGCCCTAGTCCAGCGGCCGTGGAGGATCTTTGGCATGATGTCTTGGTGGATATTTTTCTCTCTTAGGCTCCTTGTGACCCCTGGGTGCGTTCCGTGGTTCGACAGAGGTTACTACTTTGTCTTCCCGTGCCCCTGGTTCCCCCCATCCCCCCTTAGGTGTATGCCTTAGCTACGTGAGTTTGGGTTCAAGTGTTTGAGTTCTGATAGGGCTTAGGATTTTTTAGTTAAGTGGTATAGAGGCATGGTTGATCTCGATTAGTTGGGGCATGCATGAGTTGTTGATGATGACACTGCTCAGCATGGTGCTAGTGTGTTATCTTCGCAATCGGCTGTTCATCTAGGGAGACAAGACTCCTTCGGAGCTTTTCTTTGGGGTTGCACCTGATGTGTCGTTGTTGCGTTTGTTTGGTTGCCCTTGCTATGTAATCTTAGTATTGGGCAGTCACGCAACAAGCTAGTTAGAAAGGCATTATTTGGTAGACTGGTTGGGTATTCCCTGGTGAGTAAGGGTTATTATATTTGGGTTTCCAATGTTGCGCCAGTTAGTAGTGAGTAGTGATGTACTCTCTATCTCCAGTTCAGTTCTAAACTGTCTTTCTGGGTTCTCCCATTAGTATGGGTCCCCGTGCCCGCTTGCATCCCTCCTGTCATCAAACGGTGATATGTTATGTGTTACCGGTAATTCCCTACGCCCTTTAACAACCCCAATTGTTGTTGGCTGGCCTGGCTGGGATGTATCATTGTTGCATTCTAGACCAGGGCCTGATCTTGCTGTATTGTGTGTGAAGTTTTAGGGCGGGTGGGAGTTGGATATCCAACTATAATCTTAGCCGAATCTCAGGGGGTCGCCAGGCCCTCCTCTGTGCCACGTTTTAGCGGTGAAGCTTTAGGATTTAGACAGCCTTCGATCATAGTGGTACCTGGATCAGGTCCATTGACTAATAGTCGCCAACCTCCGACCACCTCGGATGGCTCGCGGGTGTCGATAATTCCGACGCCTCCTGTCGTCCCTGGTGGATTACTCGGGTCAAGCCCATGTGATGATGTAGCCGTTGCCGAATGGGTAAGTGATGATCTTGAACACTGGTCTAGCTTGATACTGCGTATGGCTGGGGTGTTACAGTCAACCCAGGATTCATTGTTTTAGGTGCTGCTGGTTCTCATACGTAGGTTAACATTGCCCATTGTGTGAGTGCCTATTCCTCAGCACCTCCTAGACTGACTTATAGGGTAGTCTAGATTGGTGGAGCGTTACGACGCTTTGTTTAGGCATCTTCCTTTCAGCTGTCTTTCTTGGTTTTGGTGGAAGGTGGTACTTAATTCAGACCACCGTTATAGAGTCTTGATGGTTTCTGACTCTTAGTTCCATAGGCAGATAGTTCGTTCGGTGGAGCTCATCATAGATTAGCTATTTCTTTTTACTCCACACTGTTTTTAGATCACCAGCCCCTCATGTGATTGGAACTTTTTGTGGAGTGTAGTAGTTGTTTCCCTTCGGATTTTACTGTGAATTGGTGGGCTGGGTAATCTTGCAGTTGTACTTGCAGATGTACCGCCGCTCACCTCTTTCTTGTTTTTTGAGTGTATTTCAAGCGCCCTTTCAGTCCATCCTTTGCAGTAAATTCTTTAAAGTCCTTTTTATGCGTTTACTATTTTTCAGGTGGACAATAGGTTTTATGTACTATGGTTGTACATCTACCCTTCTATTGTTCATTGAACTGTGTTTCCTTTGTTGGTTACAAGTTTCTTGGAAATTTTAACTTCGCATCCTTTGGATTTTTTCAGTTGCTGCAAGTTTGGTTTGCTTTAGTTAGGCGCTTGGTTTGTCTTGAGTGCATGAGTTCTTTGCGGTGCGATACCCACCTCCTAGAATGTTTTAGTTCGTGCCGTAACTGGGGATTTATGATAATTAACTTTCATAAATCTTCTTACTTCCATCTTTGGGTAAGAAACCAGTTCATCATGGTTTTTTCATCCCAACCTAGTCATGAATTCTATGCTAAGAATAGTTTTTGAGGTAGTGGATTTTTCCATCGACTTTTTTTTTCCATCGTATTATTTAGTGTCCTCTTGTCTGCGTCCTTTAGGCTTTGATTCCCTCGTGAGCTGCGCTCACACGATATTTCAATCCGTCTCTTTGGTTATCATTGATTGGCGTTAGGTTCCTATTCCCGGATCGGGTTTTCTATACCGTTGTTCCCCAACTTTGATATACGATTTTTCAGTCTTCTCTTTAGGTTAAGTTCTCGGTTCTTTCAGTCACCGTTGTTCCCCTTCCTTTGGTATTAGGATTGATTTCTGTTTGGCCTCCCTGTGATTTTCTGGTTTGGTGCCTACTATTCTGGATGAATAGTATTTTTGCGCTTACCATGGATGGTTACATTTCCATTTTGGTCTCAGCTCAGCTCGGTATGACCCAAGTTTTTTGCTGCTACATTTTCGGAGTACTACAGTGGTTTTTGGTTCATCCTTTCTCATCCTTTTATTTTAGACAAGGCTTTCTTCTGGTTTCCTGTTTTTCCGCCGTTCCTTAATAATTTGTGTTTCCTACCAGTTTATGGTTCTATGTCCCCAGTGCCATAGGTGGAGTACTAGTATTGTATGTCACCTGCGTCATAGGTGGAGTATCAGCATGAATAGCGGTGCTCTCGCTTGTTTTATGTCTTGGTGACTCCTTGTGTACTTCCTTAGAACTATCGGCTCTGCCAGTACTGTGTCAGCTTCCTGTTGACTGCGTCATCGGTTCTTCTGACACGCGCTGTCTAGCCTGTACCCTGATCAGGTTCCAGGCTACCGCCCCCTTTCCTCCACTGGTGCCCCTTAATGGGTCTCCTGTGCTTGTAACTTATTCTCGTCTCCGCATTTATAGATTGGCGTGCTGCACACACAAAGTCCACTCTCCGGAGTGTTATCCAAGCTGATAACCAGCTTCTCTTCTACCAGCCCTGCTGACCAGCTCTTTGGCTCCAACCAAGACCCCTTTCTTACCATCTGGACTGGGGGCTCACTGGTGGACGTTCCCAACTCCACCACACAAGCACACCAAGCTCTAAGGTGGGCCCTAGCCAGTGCTGACCATGCTGAAAATACTCTCAGCCCTACCTGCACCCTGATGCTTCTCCCTGATGATCTTGCTGCCCCTTACAAAACTCTTCTCCATCACTCCTGGATTCACTATATTGACTCTAGACCACAGTCTGAATTTTATACTACCTCTGAAATTTGGCTTGGCAGCAAATCTCACCCTCCACCCTCCACTCAAAAACTACATCTCATTCTTATATGCAACCCCCACAGCCAAGATACTTACTTTCCTAAACTCCCAGATTTTATTGACCAATGGACATACTACATGCAAAGCCTCTCCTCATCCTGGAAGCCCTCTACTATCACACCACCTCCCACTCTTACCTTCTCTGACATTGTCATCACCTACCCTCGGAAACTTAAATCTCTTGCCAAAAATCCCTGGCAAGCCCCACTCCACCAACACCCTCCTCCCTCCCCTCTTACCATCACCCACCCTTGTCTTGTTATTCACCGGGTTTCACCGGCTCACCTAGAGTGACTTAGAGTGCACAGGACTACCTCCCTGCTGCACTGTACTGTGATGCCGCTGCCAGCTATGGCACGGACTCTGACGCCGGTACCCTGAGGTGCCGCGCCATCTCAGTACTTCCTCCTAGCGCATTGATCGAATGCTTATCTAACTGTAAAGATCTTATCCTTACCGTCTTCCCCTCGTCTCTGTGCTCTGCACATACTCCGGAAACTCACAGGTTACGGTCCCTTCGCTTTAGATTGTCCTTGCTCGACGGTATTCCGAGCTGAAGGGCATTTTGATTGTTGTCGCGCAGAGTGAATCAATTGAAAGGATCAAGTAAGGCTCTCCACCCGACAAGAACCTCCCCGCTGGGACACCACTCTTGTGTGGTATATCATCCGCGTATCCGGATAGATTCTGCTCCATTGAGCATCAAGCTGTCGTCCAGCACACCCCCCTCCCCCCCCCCCCTGACAACCATCTCTACCTCCACTGCGCCCCCACCACCCCCTTCCCATCTCCCACGTCCCGTTGCTTACGCAACCTCAGCCACCTCTCAACCACCTCCTGACCTATCAAATCCTCCAGATCTCTCCCAAGTTGGCCTCCACCTCCAACTCGCCCCTCCCACCACCAGATTCCATTTTTTCCCGCCCCAGTTGCTTCACAATTTTTCACCACCTTTTCCAATCTCCTCCCCTCCCTTCGCCTCCAACCTCCCCAATCCTCATCCCCTGTTACTCGCCCCCCCCACCCTCCACCCCCCACCCCCCCTTCTCCGCCGCTCCAATAACATCCTCTGTCATCGATCCCGATGCCATTCTGCTCCGTGGCTACACTTGACGGATCCTATCCGGCAATCTCCGGATGGGGGGCACATCCTGATCGCCAAGGTGGCCATCTTTCATCACCTCCCCAATGCATCCCTATCCCGAACGTTTGCGCTTGAGAGAGATTGAGCCTGTCCATTGGAACGTCTATGAACCAGACAAGGATTTTGGTGAGTGGTACTCAGCTATCTGCCATGACATCGAAAATGCCCCTTATAGTAAGTTCATCAATGCAGATGCTATGCTTGATTACCAGCCGGCCGATGAGCCATCACCCTTCGGTGATTATGATTATGATGATGATGATGATGCTTATGATGAGCGATACCCCGACAGAGAGGATGATCCCGACGCTAGAATCTGTAGCTATGCAAACGGCGTAGCATTTAGGTATATAGTCAACTCATTGTCCACTCCCCTTGTTCGCATGTTTGCCACGCACACAGACGTTGCGGCAAAATTACTGCGAGACCCCAGATTGCACTTTGGAAAGATCAACCCTGTCATGGCCGAACACCATCGATCTGTCCCGACTGTTGCCCTTGCTTGCACGCCTGTGCCCGCTGTTGTAGCCGTCCCGCCCTCTGATGTCTGCAAATGCAGCAATTGGGGACAACAGCCGCAGATCAACTGTCGTTGACATTGAACACTTGCATGGGGGGGAACTGTCTGACAATCCTGTCATCCCTCATACAAGTGTACCTGTTCCCCTTGCTTGCACGCCCCGTCAGACCTTCATCTTCCACCAACACTTCTTTCATGAGTGGATTGAATCTATGGAAGCTGAACTCAAGGTATCCCACTTCTACTTTTCCCCTGGATCTCACAAACTACCTCAGTTTCAGATTGAATACATCCTTGCGCACCTTTCAGAACCTATCAGAAAGTTTGTCAAGTTCCACAACGATCCAGACGACATACTAGAAGCACTCAGATCCAAATACAGCCTCAGATCCACTGTCGTTGATATTGAACACTTGCATGGGGGGGAACTGTCTGACAACCCTGTCATCCCTCACACAAGTGTACCTGATGTAACCCATGATAACATCTCACGGACTGTCACTCATGCCTCCTCTTCAGCACCTAGCCCTCATGCCAACCCTGATGACTTGCATGAGGGGGATCTGAACTTAAACCCCACATCCACCTCCACGACAGAACCATCCACCACTGGTATCTCATCCTGCTCCACCCAGCAAGACGCCATGCCAACCACGGCCTGCATTCCCGTCATCCACAATAGTGACAAGATGACCCCATCAATCTCAACTGATTGGGATCACACTTTCACCAACATCCCTACCCAAACACGTGTCCCATCTCTTCCCCCTGCATGCAACAAGCACCAGGCTCATGCCACCACCGCTGACCTTTGCATAATCACACTCATCCACACTCATCCATACACATCAAGGAACCCCCTGTTCTCCCTACCCACCAGCCGTAGGCACATCAAGGCATTGCGCCTTTCTCTAGGCATCGGATAACTGATTAGTAGATGAGAGGGAAAAGGGGGAACATTAGCTTTAAGAGGATCATTTACTCCCCGTGTTCTGACTTTCATGCTATAAACTGCAGCGCTGTAATGCACTAACGTACTGCCCATGTGCTGATGTACAGAAGTACTGCTGCACTAAACTGCAACGCATCATGTGATGTGACCTATTCTTGCATGCAGATATAAGCATGAGCGATACCCTCGTGAGCTGATTTTCATCTGCGTGTAACATAATCCTGATGCACTGATGCACAGCCACCTACTGATGTACTGTACTGCACAGATTGAAGTGCTGTACGGTACCAACGTACAACCCATGTGTAATGCACTGCTGTAATGAATTGCTGTGCACTGAACTGCACTGCTGTACAACAGATCTGTTGCATGAGCGATACCCTCGTGTCATGATCTACATGTGCACCCATGTGCTGATGTACAGAAGTACTGCTACACTAAACTGCAGTACTGTACAGCACTAGCGACCTGCAGATTCCATGTACCTTCCAGTGCATAGTCAACCTCATGGCATAGTTACATAGTGCGATTTGATAATCTCCACCATCTGTTAAATAATTAGTTATGAACACTCTAGGAATTAATTCTTGATCTGCCCCGTACTGCCACATGTACTTAGCCACGTGTTGTTCAAGCTTCTACCCCTTCGATGTTTTCATGCTGACAACATGATGCCTGCCCGATTCTAATTTAGCATTTTAGTACTTAACCTTCACTCCCAAATTATGGGGGAGCCTACCAATGACATCATCAGTTGTATTCCCTGCAGCCCTTGCATTCCCTGCAGCATCCACAGCTATGCTTACGTTGATCTGCAATGACCCAGCAGGCCCCAACAGCACCAGCAGTCCCTACCGTCCCTGCATTCTCTTATCCGCCCCTAGTGCCCTTGCAGCGACCCTAGCTACCTCGCAGCCCCAAGCTGCTGACACCTTGTAGTTACCCTGCAGCATTCCTAGCTCAAGTCCGCCATCAGCTTGCCCTTGACAGCTTCCCCAGCACGCCAGGCACCTAGTAGTTAAAACATTGCTCCCCATCTGTTGTATTAGACCTGAACACTCTAGAATTTATTAGATTGTACGCCACCTGTACTGCCCCATGTACCTTCACAGGCAGTCAAATTTTGAATTTAGAATAATCCTAGTCTCTACCAGATGTCTGCCTTTTAACTTAGGTTACAAGCGATCCAGCTACAACCCAAATTATGGGGGGACTAGTCCAGACATTATGCCCTTCTCGTAACCAAGGTTATCTCCACAAGCCTTAACCAAGCCTGGCAGTTTCCTTCCAGCCCCATAGCAGCCCCTCTGCACCCTAGCATGCAGCCTACCTGCAGCTTCCTTTTAGTTTCCTAGCAGCTTCCCTGCAATCTAGCCTGCTGTCCCTTTGCAGCTTCCTATCAGGGCCAGCTACTTTAGTAGACTGACATTTATTTGAAGACATCCCTAATGTGCGATGCCATCTTGAATCATTCCCTGCAGCTTCCCTGCAGCCCCTAGTAGTATCCCCTGCAGCCTCCTTGCAACTCCTAGGAGTTCACCCCAGCACCCTCCTGACAGGCCCGAGCCTGATCCCGCAGGCCTTTCCTTGATATTGATTGATTGCACCATGACTGGCTGCTCTCTTCTATCTAGCTTAAGTCTGTACCTCCACGGCAGCCCTTTAAGCTGCCAGCCTAGATTAGTGATTGAGAGTTCTTTAGACATGATAACTACCTTTGCTGAGCCAGCCTGCCTTGCCACAGCCGGTATAATTTTATCATTAACTCCTTGACAAGCCTGATGAGCTACATATGTATTGTACCTCCACAATAGTTTTTTAATTGTCACTCTAGTTTTATAACTCCTCTAATTCCTGGAATTCTTCAGAATGAAGAATACCAGGAATTGGGGGGGATGTTATTCACCGGGTTTCACCGGCTCACCTAGAGTGACTTAGAGTGCACAGGACTACCTCCCTGCTGCACTGTACTGTGATGCCGCTGCCAGCTATGGCATGGACTCTGACGCCGGTACCCTGAGGTGCCGCGCCATCTCAGTACTTCCTCCTAGCGCATTGATCGAATGCTTATCTAACTGTAAAGATCTTATCCCTACCGTCTTCCCCTCGTCTCTGTGCTCTGAACATACTCCGGAAACTCACATGTCTTTACCTAGCTACCCCCTCCTCAGGCCTCCAGGTCTACACAAAAGGCAGTCTAATAAAAGGTAAACCAGGGCATCCTAGCAAAATAGGTGCTGCAGTATATGTCCCGGCTGCAGGGCAAAGTTACATCATCAACCCTGGGGGAATAGGGGCCACCAAAACTAACAACCGGGCAGAACTGGTAGCCATCCACCAAGCCCTTCTCAACATTGATTATGACAAATCTCTAACCCTCCATACAGACAGCCTCTGCTCTCTCCAACTTAAAAATGATTCATGACCCTACCACAACAACCCGTTCTATTCATACTGAATTACTGCAATCAATTCAAAAACATCTCATTCAACGCATCCTGCATGGCTCACACACCACTCTTTGTAAAGTCCGTTCCCACACAGGTATCCTTGGAAATGACGGAGCAGACACTCTGGCACGCAAAGCAGCTGAGCACCCCACTTCAACCAATTTTACTGACATCACTGGGGAAATTCCCCGCCACAATGTTTACTGGCCCACAGCTCAACCTCCTCGCACACCCATGGGAGGTATTCCCCCACGAATTTTAGCACCTAACCTTACACAAGGTATCACCTCTAACCTGCCCACTAGCTGCCATCTTGGCCAACACCCTCTTAAAGGGATTTATGCAACCACCTGGGCTGATAACACTCCCCACCAACTTCCTCAAGCAAGTAACAAATTCTGGACCTCAACCCTTATCCAACATAAAACTAAATTCCACATCCTTAAAGCCCGCTGGGGTAGACTGTGGAACCGTAAACTTGCATTCCGCTGGAAACTCCCTTATATTACCAGCACTCACCCCCCCACGAACTTCCTATGCCCCAATTGCCACACCTGTGAGGACGGAGCGGGCCACATCCTAGCGGGCCGCACACACCGGACTTTCAAGGGGCTCTATATCAAGAGACATGATGCCGCAGTGCGACTCATCCACAAGGCCATTTGCACCGGCGCCCTGGGATCCCGCAGAATGATCATGGACGCTGGCAAGGAAGAGGACCTCCCCAAGGGGGTTCTGGGCAAACGTCTCCCTGACTGGTTACGCCCCTCCACTATTACTGTAGCGGACTGGAAGAGAATGAGACCTGATCTTGCCGTCCTACCTGACATAGACTCCCCTACCTATATGTCTGATAAAGAACTCTGGGTTCTTGAGCTTGGATACTGCTCTGATACCAACCATGCTACTAAGTTTATCACTAAACACGCCCAGCATGTTGAATTAGTTAATGGCCTCAGATCGGCTGGATACCTTGTTCACTATGAAGTTATCACCGTTGGAACAACTGGTACTATTCCTACCTCTTTTTTGACTTCTATGACCACTCTTGTACTTCAGAGAACCTGTGCCCTCAAACTGGCGGACACAGTCCACTCTCACACCATTACTAGCTTTCAGAGTATTTTACAGAGCAGACGCTTTATGGAAGCACACCCCGGGTCGATACCCGGGGACTAGCACACAGACCGTCCCCCCTCTCAGGTTTTGTCTTACCAGCTGTATTGTGCCGGTGCTTCCCAACCGGGGTGAAAACCCCCCGTATTAAGCTGCACTGGTATGATGTGGTTGGTAATTATTTTTACTGAGATGGTACTACGGTGACTATAGCTAGCTCCGGCTTACGCTATGGTGTCCTTAACTTCACGTCCTGTGAGTACTAGTTCTACACGGATGTAACAATTTCAAAACGCGGACGCCCGAACGCGGATTTGTGGACGCGGCTTTGCGAACGATGACGCGGATGTCGCTCTCACGTACTGCCAGGCGCAGGCGTAGCAATGGACAGAATTGTCTATACTTGACTCGATCAAACTTGGGTTGCAGCGGCAGCGGGTTGCAGGCGACGGAGGCGGAAGGCCCTGATATTATGCATGATACGGCGCTTTCTTGACGGGGGAATCCTAGGCTCGGCCTAGGCCCCTGCTGATGCCGTACACCCACCCGCACCCATCCACTAGATACAACAGCTCCGAGGACACTGATAGGCTGAGCGCATCTGATACGGCTGACGTCAACGCCGTGCCATAGGGTAGGGTTTCCCAAACTTCAGACTCGAACTGTAACGGTACAGAACCCTTCACGGGTACTCTGGCCTTCCAGCAAGGCATACGGGTACACCTTACCCGTAAGCCACGTGACGAACGCACATGATACAGTACCATACCCATGTACTGCCTCATCTCTCACAACGCACCCGTTGCGTACATAGACACGAGCTCCTCGGGACGAACCCTTCTACTCCTTCACGAAGACGTTCTTCCCGTTCAACTCTACATCCCCTACATAGGTAACACCCTACTGTTCTGCTAGCTTACGCATATCGACTACACCTAAACATACATCACATAGACTGTTCCACTAGATTAACCCCCCAGGCTGCTGAGTGCATCCTGAGCTGTTACACTGGTAGCGGAGCTGGTTTCGTTCCTTAGGGACCTCACGCATACACATACGCACGCATACGATTTTTTCTTCGAATTAATCGCACCCGCCAGGACATCCTGTCGGCTTTCTGGCATTTTCGGCTCGCTGTTCCTGCTCTTACCTGTAAGCTTCGAGCACACGTAGCGCCTGTTAGGCTCTCGCAGTTAACTGTCCTGTCAGGCTCGACACGCCCTAGGCCGCCTGCGACCTGTCTTGCATGGGCATCTTTTCCTAGCCTGCTGACCCCTGTATGGCCTACGCTCTCGATTCTTGCATTCACGTCCTGTCCTTTTGGTCATAGCTTCTAAAGCTCCTTTCCCGAGCATCTGGAGCGGGGTTTGATCTTTTGGGCAGCATTGGCTCCATTGGCCACCCAGGCCGTACTTGCTTTAATTAGCGTACTTCACGAGCCTGTCCTGCGACTCTTCCTGCTTGCTGCATCATATTTTGTTGCTTTCCGCCTGCACGTTTGCTCATCCTGTCGCGCAATTCGGTTCGTCGTTGTCCTTCCTGGTTTCCCTGTGATTCGTGCCTTTGCAGTGCTTTTATCCCTCATCGTATTCTGGACGAACGCGTCATATACAGTTACGCTTGAGGAATTCTCAGCTCGTTACGCTCGCAAAAATTACTAGTCCCTGTGACAGGTGAATTTGGGCCTCTTGCAGTTGCGAGTAATTCTCCCTCTCTCGCCCACCACTCATTCCTGTCCAGCCTACTGACTTGTTCTGTTGCCTGTGCAGAATGGCATCCCACAAATCCACCAAGGTAACCGACCACGCGGCTGACCAGCCTATGATGTCAGTGGTCGACACCAATCCTGAAGGGATGGGGTCTTCTGACACAGAGCCCGACACTGAGCTCGGTGCTACGCTGGATGAGTCCGCATCCGCCGAAGCGCGGCCCTCTGTCTCAGTGGGTACGCTGCAACCGCTGGTTGACGGCCTCAATGGTCTGGCGGCACCCTCGGGTGCACCGCCCGCTGCCCCGCCTCCGCGCGCGGGCATGGCCCCGACGACGACGACGACGACGACGCCGCTGGCTGAGCCTTCCCTCGAGGAGCTCAGCGCTCGCTATGACGCGGGCGCGGAGCGCAGGCGTCGCCAGCATATGGGTGGCCACCTGATCGCGGCGGAGCAAATTGGACAACTCCGCGCGCAGCTCGACCAGGCCTCCACCGCCAACTCGGCCCTTACCGAGCAGTTTGTGGCGAAGATATCCGCTATGGACGCCGAAGTCGCTGACCTCACGCAGCGCCTCGCCGTCTCCAGCGCGGCTACCGAGGCCACATTGGCCAATGGCGATCCTACCGAGAGGCAAGAGCTGTTAAACAGCCACTACTTACTCGGCAAGGCTCTGGCTCAGAGTCGCAAGGCGTTGTCCGACCTCCAGGCCGCTTTCACTGAGGCCGCGGCAACCGCAAGGTCCTCCATGGATGTGTTGTGCATCGAGCTGGCGACTAAGGAGTCCGAGCTCGAGGCTGCTAAAGGCGATCTTGCTCGATCTCGAGCAGGTGAGCACAGTCTGACGCCTGACGAATATAGGACAAACCTGCCTTTCTCGATTTGCAATCCATTTGATCATATTGAGGACTCACCTTCCCGATTGGTTACACATCCCAATGTTTTGCCCGTGAATCGCACACTGTTTCCCAATCTGCCGACGCCATTGTCTAACTCGCCACGTTTTTCCCCCCATGCAGCGCTCGCCCCCGCTCTCGCTGAAAACGCTCGCTTGACTGAGGTCGTCGCGAAGCTGACCCTCGAGAACGTCGCCTATGGCAAGCGCCCAATGACTGCTCCCGCGGCTGCATCTCCCGCCGCCATTACCATGGCTGATGTCATGGCCATGATCGCGGCGAGCCAAGCTACTGTGGCGCGCAACGAGACTGTGCCGATGGACACTGAGGACCCTGGCGGTTCTTCCAGCGGCGCCCGCGACGTTGGGTGTGGGAACGGCAGGACTGTGGGGCGCAAGCATGCGCTTCCTCAGGCCGCTCGCGAGGACGACGCTGCCGCTCAGGAGGCCATCGCTGCGCGCAAGCAGGCGTTTCTGCGCGGCCGCAAGATCAAGGCGTCGCCCACATATGCCAAGGCTGCGAAGTCGGATGGTCTTCTCCATTACCACTCCGCTGACCACCCTGTCGCGCCGTATGCCGACGCCAAGTTGGCGGTGCATATGAACGCTTACGCTGACAGCCTCCTCCTTGAATGCGATCCTGAGAACATCGTGGATGCGCTGCAAGCGGTCGATGATCTCCGCGACAGCATGACCCGTTTGTACACGGCATTTAAGATGCGAAAGCAGAGGTGGATGGAATTGATGCCTTTGAACATCAAAGACATTGCCGACAAGGACGCCGCCCTCAAGGGCACTAAGCTGAAGGCCCACTACCCGGCGGCGGAGGCCAATGACGACAAGATGGATGAGACGCTGCCTCGTGCACCTGACAGGCAGGTGCGGGTTGCGGGGAATTCAGGGTTGTTTGATAAACTAGCTGTCGCTCAGGTAGCCCCGGCGTTTGAGCCAGAACCCTTTCGCCTCCCCGACGTCTATGCCCCTTCGGGTTGCCTTACTGGCAAAATGCAACGTGGTTCGATCCCGCGGGGGGGCGCTACCCCTTCCCCGCCGACAGCACCTACCGCCGCTCACTCACCACCCGACGGCCCCTTTTCGGTCTCCGACCACTCGTCATCGGGCCACGACTTAGCCGATTCCCCAGGTTCGCCCCTCCAGGTTCCACCTGGCGACCCGACTTCTAATCGCGCTCCTCGGGCTAAGCAGCCCGAGCACCCAACGACGCCCGCAGTACCTACGGTGGCTTACCCGGCCGCTGTTCGCCCTCGTGCAAAGCGCGCAGCTACGCTGCCCGCAGACACACCCTCTCCGACGCGACAGATTCGCGAGGGCACACACCTGGCCCCGGCAGGCCCGCCAGGTGAGCCCGTCTCGCTACCGCCAATCACCCCTCCTCCCAATAACCGCGCCACTCGTCACTCTGATCACGACAATGGGTTCGCCAAGCGTGTTACCGAAATGAGAAAGGAACTACGTCTCATTGAACACAAACTGTCAGACAGATGCACTAGGGCTCAATTGCGCCGATGGGTATATAGTGTGGCCACGATCTTGGAGCTCCAGTTCGCCGACGGTTACCTTGGTCCGGGCGCATTGTTCGAGCGCATTGTTCCACATCTGTCGGGCGGATTCACTGGCCAACTCCGCATCACTTACGACGAGGCATGGTCTAGCGATGAGTTGGAAGGGTTGGATTTCATGAGCATCGTCGCATGGGCGGAGTCGCTCCTCCTGCCCGAGCTATTAACGGAATCACACCTCGCTCTCACCAAACTACACGAAGGTGGTTTCAGCCAAGATACTCGATCCTTGCAGAATTATTACCACGCCATCAAGTCTGAATTTCGCAAAGTCCCCGAGCTCACCGAGCGCGAAAAGTTAAACTTGTTTCGCACGGGACTCTCCGATGAACTCCGCGCCGGTGCACACTCTCGGCGCGAGTCTGGTACTATATTCGAAACGATGGAGGATTTGTTCCGCTACCTGCAATTGGACGAAGCGAGGAAAGTTGTCGCCGCTCGTGGCAAGTCCTTGACGGACAAGCACGATCGCCATCAGAGGGGAGGTTACGCTAACCAGAAGTCGAGGTACCCATTCAAGCGCCCCGCGGATACTAAATACCCGGGTAAGGACCTTGCATTCAATCGCGTCCAGTTTACCAACTCACCCCCCTCCGATTCTGACCCTGATTCTTTCTCTTCGCAGGGAGTAGCCACCGACGACGGCGGGGAGATGAACTCTCGCCCAGCCAAGAGCCCCAAGCTGGCGCCAAACAGTTGTCGCAATCAGGCCGGTGGCCAAGGTGGTGGAGGACGTAGTGCGACGCAGCCGGCGCACAACGGCAAGCTGGGTGGATCGCCAAGGCCGCAGGTCCTCAGTTTGCAAGGTGCTGATCGCACGTTCGGGAAAGGCTATATTAGCCGCGGCGCGGGCCGTGGTGGTCGCGGAGGATACGGACAGGGTGCACCAGGGGAGGGCATCCCCAGTCCGGTTGAAACCCGTCAAAAAAAACACTGGTGGTCGGAGGCATTGAATCCCAAAGTTCGCGAAAAACAAATCGCTGCCAGACGGTCAACGAAGTGCATCCGTCGCAATCACGCGCAACGAAATACGAATTCTTCCCCCGTGCTCATGACGCGAGCCAATCGGGAATACGAAGTCAACTCCGCTGCTGCCCCCGATATGCTATTCAACGCCCGATCAGGAGCGAAGCAATTACTCACATTGGCAGACTCCGGCGCGACAGGTTGTCTTATGGAAAAGCAAACGGCTGAGGATCTCGGTTTGCACATCCGCCCTTGGGAAAACGAACGCGACGGATTCACTTGCGCTAACGACGGGATTATCAAAATCCGCGGGACGGTCTCGCTCCCTATACACATACAACGATATGTTGGCAAAGTGTTCGCCCATGTCGTCGACAAACTTCCCGGCGGATTAGACCTAATCCTCGGATCCGACTGGATGCGCGACGAAAAGGCCGTCCTAGACTACGATCGCATGACGTTGTCGCTCAAACGGTACGGCTGCTGTTTGACACCTATAAACAGGCAGCGGGACGAAACGGCTCAATCCTTCTTCACTATGGCACTTTCGGGCAAGTCGACTGACGACCCAGTCATTTCTGGTCGCAAGGCAGCAAAGCTTTTGAAAGCTGGCGCTAACCATGTCATGGTCAATGTCCGCGAATCCCGAGCGGATTTACCGGCGTCTAACGTAACTGCCGATGAACGGGCGAAATTGCTGACAAAATTACTGCCTTCCGACGGGCCTTTACCGGGTCCCCCGGTGGCAAGCATGGATTTCGAAAATTGGATCCGCGCCAACATACTGGACCACGACGATAAAACACTCATCTCGGCCAACGACCTGCGCGCTCTCCTAAGGCAGTAGCGCAAAGTCTTCAACAATTTGCCTATGGGGACTCCTAACCATCGAGTTATACCTCACGTCATCAAAACGCAAGACAATGCTTACGCGCCATATCGCAGAAATCGTCGCATGAGTCCAGCCGAGACTTTACTATGTGAGGAATACGTCTCCGACCTGTTGCAGCAAGGATTCATCGCCCCGAGCTCGTCCCCGTACGGTGCGCCAATTATGATCATAGCGAAACCGGGTGGAACGGGATACCGTGTGGTTTGCGATTTGCGAGCACTCAACAACATCACGATTAAAAATAGGTATCCCCTTCCCCGTATCGATGAGACCATTGATCGTCTAGGTGGAGCTACTTTGTTCAGTTCCCTAGACCTCACGTCTGGTTATTACCAAACACGAATTTAGGACGAGGACGCGCCGAAGACTGCGTTCACTACCCCGATGGGTCAGTTTGAATTTAAAGTCCTTGGGATGGGTTTGGCGAACGCGCCGGCCACATTCCAAGCGGTCATGAACCAAATATTCGCGCCCTACTTGCACAAGTTCGTCGTGGTCTACTTAGACGATATCTTGGTTTACGGACGCACTCCGGCGGAGCACTTGGCCAACTTGGCCACGGTTCTCCATGTCCTCCAGGACAACGAATTCTACGCGAAACTCTCCAAATGTTCCTTCAACAAAACGGAAGTTAAATTCCTGGGTCATTACATTGGACGCGACGGAATTAAAGTTGATCCACGCAAGGTTAGCACTGTCCGTGACTGGCCTACTCCGAAAACGGCGAAAGAGATCGGCTCATTCCTCGGGTTGTGCAATTATTTTCGCAAATTTATCCAAGGCTATTCGTCTCTTGCTGCCCCGCTTCAAACCTTGTCTAACAACAAGGGTGAACTAGGTTCCTTGTTCAAAGAAGAACATCTCGTCTCATTCAAAGGCCTCAAGGAAGCTTTGCTATCCGCTCCAGTCCTCGCGCTGCCGGATTTCAGCAAACCTTTCGAAGTCATTACCGACGCATCTTTGCTCGGTACCGGCGCGGTGCTCTTGCAGGATAAACACCCCATCGCCTTAGCCAGCAAGAAGTATATCCCAGCTGAGCTGAACTATACTACGACGGAACAAGAGATGCTAGCAATCGTTCACGCGTTGACCGAGTGGCGATGCTATCTCGAAGGTTCCCACATGACATTGGTCACTGACCACAATCCGCTCACGTATTTTGACACCAAGGCTGTCCTTTCACGACGCATGGGCCGATGGCAGGAGGACCTAGCGCCCTTCAGCTATACTTGGGAGTATCGCGCGGGTCGCAATAATATGGCAGACCCGGTCAGTCGCAATCCCAACCTCTCTGCCCCCCCCGACGTCGCGGTTGCGCACCAGCTGTTGGTCTTCTCTCTCTTGGTCAGCGAATGCCGGCCTCGCTCAAGGAAGCGACGTCCTATTGCAGTCGGTCCCGCGGTCGTTGACATCCTTCCCCGCCCACCGACTGTCCTCCCCGTACCTTCGATTCCGGTCAAAGAAACGCGACGACGCAGTCGGCATACGCCCGCTGCGTCGACTCCCTCCTCTTCGTCCATCATGGATCAAATTTTGGCTGGATACAAACTGGACTCGAACTTCACGCCGGGCTGCAAGCGCCTCCGCGATAAGTTTTCCAGAAACGGTTACTGGTTCAAGAAAAACAAGTACGGACGCGAGTTTTTGTGTGTCCCCCTCGACGCAGCCCTTCGCCTGGATATTATCCGCGAAGCTCACGACCCTATTTACATGGGCCATTGCGGTCGCACCAAGACATTGGAGCTTGTCACCCGCACTTTTACTTGGGCCAAAGTCACGGCGGACGTTACTGCCTTCGTCCAACAATGCCATAAGTGCCAAACGAACAAGCCCGGAAACGCAAAGCCTAACGGTACCATGGTTCCCGTGGAAATTCCTGATAAATTCTGGGAATGTGTCTCCACAGACCTCATTACAGCGCTTCCGCCAACGTCGTCTGGCCATGACGCCATCGCTGTATTCGTCGACAAACTGTCAAAAATGGTTCATGTCGAACCGTGTCATACTACGATAAACGCAGAGGAATTCGCTTCCCTATACCTCAATCGCGTCATCCGATATCATGGTATCCCAAAGAAACTCCTCAGTGATCGCGATGCGCGATTCACAGGGCATTTCGGCGTGGCTCTCCATCGATTAATGGGCACGCGACAAGCGTTCTCGACTGCGTTTCATCCTCAAACTGACGGTCAAACGGAACGCATGCACCGAGTCATCGAGGACATGATTCGCCACTCCGTGGGGCCGTACCACGACGATTGGGATAAGTCCTTGGCGCTTGTGGAATTTGCAATCAACAATTCCTTCCAAGAGTCCATTCAAAACACCCCATTTCGGGCGTACCTTGGTTACGACCCTACGACGCCGCTAAAGGCTGAGGTCGAATCAAAATGTCCGGCTGCCAACAATTGGTGGGCCGATCACATTGAACGACAAGATCAGTGCAAGGCATGCATGCAAGCCGCTCAAGATCGGCAGAAAGCCCATTACGATAAACGACGAACGGAGGTTTTCTTCAACCTTGGTGATAAAGTTCTCTTGTCCACCCGCAATATGAAGTTCAAAGCAACAGGTAAACCAAAATTTACGCCTCGTTTTGTTGGCCCCTATACGATTACGGAATGCATTGGTCCACGCGACGAGATCACCGGAGTCGTACGGCAAGTCACAGCGTGCCGCTTGGCTTTGCCCAAGATGATGCGTATCCACCCCGGGTTTCACGTGGGTTTGATCAAGCATTGGCGCTCCGATGGCGTTGTCCATGTTGGACAACCGCTTGAGTTCGACTCCGACGGCGCTCCAATTTGGAATATCCAATGCATCATGCGCGAGAAATCGCGTGTCATAGGCACATCCAGCAAACGACGTCTCGAATACTTGGATCGATGGCAAGACTTCGGTATTGAGCAAGACACTTGGGAACTCGCCAAGGCGGTCAAGAAAAGTGCCCCTCACGTCGTCGATGCATGGAAATCACGTGTTACGCCCGTTATGTCCCGACGTACGTCAAAAAAACGGGCCCATCACCAACCCATCGCACTCAACGCATACGATACGGCGGTCAGATTGCTTTATTCATAAAGCTATCTTTCCCGGAGTACTCAAAAGGGATGTTAAATGGTTCTCTCCGAAACCAACTTGATTCATCAAGTATATTTTGAGCACGGCACATACGACTACGCCTACGCCTGGTATTCACATCCCACCTTTATTACGATCAGATGCGGGGTCCGCATCTCTTCTGGAGGGGGGGGAGTGTAACGGTACAGAACCCTTCACGGGTACTCTGGCCTTCCAGCAAGGCATACGGGTACACCTTACCCGTAAGCCACGTGACGAACGCACATGATACAATACCATACCCATGTACTGCCTCATCTCTCACAACGCACCCGTTGCGTACATAGACACGAGCTCCTCGGGACGAACCCTTCTACTCCTTCACGAAGACGTTCTTCCCGTTCAACTCTACATCCCCTACATAGGTAACACCCTACTGTTCTGCTAGCTTACGCATATCGACTACACCTAAACATACATCACATAGACTGTTCCACTAGATTAACCCCCCAGGCTGCTGAGTGCATCCTGAGCTGTTACACGAACACGTCAGACTAAATTCTACCATAAATCACTTCAAACCGCGAGGTCGTACAAGCTTTATTCTGTGAACTTCCTGTGAACTATTCACGAGTTCCTATTTGACAACGTCTCCAAGTTGCCACCAGTCGCAGTCGTCACTATTGAATCCAACCTTTCGAAATCAAGCTGTTTCTTAAATCAGGTGAGTCCGCGACCTTTGCCATGACCGCCGACGCAAGCAGGCACTGCCCTAAAGCGCATTACAGAGGGGGATGGGGTGGGAGAATCAAATTGAGCGAGAGGGGGGAATGCAATTGCGCTGATGCGCTGGTGCGTGTGTATGAGCGCGAGAGAGAGAGAGAGGGGGGGGAGGAGTGCGCTTGTTGCTGTTGCTGCTTGCGCTTGCCGTCGTTGTGCCACGACTCCTCTGACCTTGCCCTTAATGCTTTTATGCCACCCACAGGACCCAGGCCAAATGCATACCCAAATTCACTACGTTGCTACTGCTCCTGCGCTGGAGGAATGCTCACGGGAGCTTTTTCTCAGTATTGCACATAGCCGTTATATCTTGCTACCTAATCGCTTTCAGTCGTTTTGCCGATTTGCCGATTTCTGGTACTTGAACAAATCCAGGAATTTCCAGTTAATTACATACTATGTAACTAACTAACTAACTATTAGTTAAATGATTAAATTGTTAATTTTCCCAGATATTTATCAAACTGTTATATCTTGCTACCTAATCGCTTTCAGTCGTTTTGCCGATTTGCTCCTATACCTATACATAACGGGGAAACAAGTGTTGGCGATTTATGATTTGCCGATTTTCAGGCCCGGGTATTGTCCGTCTAAAAGAGTGACGTATATGCCGTCATGAACGAACCCTCCAGGTGCCTATTAATGTGGTAGCTGGGCTATTACCTGAAAATAAATACAATTGGTGGTAATGATAACCATAATGATCCCTGTCAATGTATGCAAGGATACTGTCCTGGGCTGCGTCCTCGGCTGCCTGCGCTGCCGCAATGACGCTAGGAGGCTGCTGTCCCGGATTGTCTGGATCGTTGTAAATTGCCAAGGCAGGAGTGAGGCAGTGTGGCTAGTTTTCATGACAGTGAATTGCTGAGCGCGGTACTCTGAAGTCTGCTCGGCACCTAGACGAAGGACATGTGGAGTCAGTTTACGAGCTTCAGAAGCAGATACAGGCTGGTTATTCTTACTGGTACCTAAGGTTCAACAATCGTGCATATAGAATAGGGTTACCTTCGCAGCTGAAACTGGGAGAAGAGCAACAACGAGAAGCATCTATCGCCAAACGATGGCACACGAAGTTGCGCAGCAGTGGTATTGATACGCCTATGCCAGGCTGGGGCACGTAGTGTTGCGTACAGCTAAACGCGAGCAGCACGCCGATAGCTCCTGCAAGAGTTACGGATCTCATTCAATTCGAAATGTTCAAGATAGAGATAGAGTTCGCGCGTAGCTGCTTTTATTGTTCCGAGCAGGAGATTTGAGCTGTGACGACTTCCCCGAGGAAGGGGAACTGACGTGACCTGTCAAACGGTCCGGACCGTTCCTCGGGGAAGTCGTCGCCACCTCAATCTGTGCAGTACAGTACATCAGTAGCGAGGTGGCGCAGGTGGCGGATTGTTATCTGTCACATGAGCTGTCCGAATTCCGGCGATTTTAGCTGCCCGAATTCCTGCGGTTGCTGAAGCGTAGTGTTCTCATTATAATGATTGTTAGCGCTGCTGCTGCTGTTGTTGTTTGCTCTTTGTTGTTGGGTGGATTCCGAGCGGGGAGAGAGCGATAGGTGCAGGCACAGCGTCAGGGGTGCGATTATAATGTCGGCCCCTTCTAACCTTCTTGGCTTCGTTTCGGTCGTCGGTCGGACAACGACAGCGAAAGGGGACAGCGGGATTGCCAGGCTGGCTGGAGCGGGGCTGGGATTGCCAGACTGGGAGGTGGGGCTCCGCCGAAAACAGACAGTCGCGAAACATTTGGTGGTGAGGAATCATCGCTCATTGCAGAGAGGAGAATGGCTACTATGTCCTGAGTTTATGCGTTTTCGTAGACCTTGGCTGCACCTGAGAAGGGATATCTTGCTACCTAATGGCACGCGAAATAAACAATGTAGCAACACCACCAGGACTTCGAACATTACTAAAACCGCCAAAACGTCAAATCGGAAATCTTCAACACTTTTTTTTGGAACCATATGCACAATGATATATATTAGTAGGATATGGCGATGCTCCATTGCTCGAATCCTCGAATTCAACGTTTTCTGAATTTCTAAATTTCTAA
The DNA here is from genome assembly GCA_013435795.1 of Chlamydomonas sp. ICE-L. Classification (NCBI taxonomy): domain Eukaryota; kingdom Viridiplantae; phylum Chlorophyta; class Chlorophyceae; order Chlamydomonadales; family Chlamydomonadaceae; genus Chlamydomonas; species Chlamydomonas sp. ICE-L. The sequence continues at coordinate 979,418 of JACBWV010000109.1, forward strand.
TTTTCTACTATTTAATAAGTCTTAATTAGTTTTAAAGTTATTAACTATTAATAGTTCAAACCATATCTGGATATCAATAACTTATCAAACCCGATATATATTAGTAGGATATGGCGATGCTCCATTGCTCGAATCCGACTCTATCCTTATCCTACAAAAAATAATGGCGCGGGCCACCCCATTTTTCAAAAAAAAAAAAATCATGTCAACTAGCGAAACATGTGCCCAATTGATATTATGTGTGGGAACTATGACTGTTCAGTCAACCAATGGTTTTCCGTGGGTATCGCAAAGAAATCCAGAGATCGAAATTGGAGAAAAAAATCCAACTTGTAATGAAATTGACTTCGCTTACGAAAATATCAAATTTTGTAAGTAATTCCTTACTTCTGTACTTACTTCGGATGTAGGTACAATAGTAGAAAAATTCAGACAAACTTGAACATTTTCATTATCGATTTCAAAGTTCACATTTTCTAGAAATATTTAAGTCAAACTTGGAAATCGTGGTTACACATTTCAAAACAGTTTTTTGTGTGGGTATTGCACAAATATTCACGTTGAAATGCTAACCACGATTTTCAAATGGCATTACTAGAAGATACTTGGATATTCGTGGGTATCGCACAATAATCCAGAGTATGGCAAATGTGGTTAAGTTTCCCACCTGGGGACGGTATAACCTAAATTTTCACAAAATCAGAAATCTGAGTGAGGTCTCAAAGACAGCAGGCTTAGTAGGCTAATTCAAACTACTGTTAGGTTTCCGTGGGTATCGCACAGAAATGCAGAATAGTGAAAATAATCTGAATATGATGCTAATAGTCAGAAATCCTAATGCTAATAATCGAAATCTTGGTAAACTCTAGGAACAAATGAGTACGTTGACGTATTTTTTGTTTCTTGTGGGAATCGCACAAGAAACCTTAGTTAGAAGTGTGTACATTAGACCCAATAGGTGCAGTTGCATCAATATATTGGTGACAATGTAGGAATTGAAGCATTCCCAGTCAATTGGAGCTCACAGACATCCAACCTCAGGATGACCCAGATTTCCAAGGTTAGGCTGCAAGGCATACAATTAAGCAATTAGAGCACCAGGTATAAATGGCAAGGCATAGGATGCGATGCTCCATTGCTCGAATCCTCGAATTGAACGTTTTCTAAATTTCTAAATTTCTACTATTTAATAAGTCTTAATTAGTTTTAAAGTTATTAACTATTAATAGTTCAAACCTTAGCTGGATATCAATAACTTATCAAACCCGATATATATTAGTAGGATATGGCGATGCTCCATTGCTCGAATCCGTCTCTATCCTTCGTGGTTACAGATTTCAGTTAAGTGTTGTTTTTTCGTGGGTGTCGCACAAATATTCAAGTTGAAATGCTGACCACGATTTTCAAAGTGCATCAGTCATCTAAACGCGCTGAGTTTATCACATCTAAAGTTGGATATCTGTGGGTATCGCACGGAAATCCAGTGTATGGAAACGCTGGTTCAGTTTCTCAACATTGAATGGAATAATCTAGTTTTTAACGTACAATCAGAAATCTGCGTGAGGCCTAGAACACAGCAGGATTTGTATGTTTATTCAAATTACTTTTGGATTTCTGTGGGTATCGCACAGAAATGCTGAGTACCCCTGAAAATGGTGGGGGGGGGGGGGGGGGGGGAAATTAAGTCCTAAAGCTAATAATCAGAAATCTGCATTAGGACCCCAGGACAAGTAAAACAATCAATGCGGTAATATGAATGTATGGAATGAAGGAACAACTGAGTACGTTGATGTACTTATTGTTTTTTGTGGGTATCGCACAGATAACCCGAATCAGAACTTTGAACTACAGTACATGTGTCTCAACATGTGCGTGAGGCACCAGTAAATTGCGCACAATGTAGGAATTGGAGGCAAGCTCAGGCAATTTGAGGCCCTCAACATCCAAGCTCAGGCAAGACTTGTAGGCATAAGTCTTGCCTACAATATATGCCATGCAAGACTTGTAGGCGTAAGTCTTGTCATCGTCTCTGTACATGGTGGTGCGCACAGTATCTTCAGTGCAGAAACTGCACGCATTGAGGGGTTGAATACGTGTTAACAACGTTTCAGATTGCTACGCTCAGATTGCAATTAAGAGAGATTACCCCACTGGCGAAAACAGCCTTGGTAGACAATGTTTCAATGGCAACCAGAGATAGCAACAAACAATGCTGGTCTCAGGGATTAATAAAAGAGGTCACAACTGAAATGTTGAACCAAGAAGGAGTACGTCTCATTCTGGCAGAATTTGCAGGTGGTGTGAAATGGTGGTTGACGGTCGAAGAGTGGCCGAAGATGAAATGCATTTCTGATTAGAATGTCCAGTCTCGAAGGTATACAGAGGCGACAGGCGGCGTAAGGTACGGTAACAGAAGGAAATGTGACATGGCGAGTGAAGGTGAGAAAAGAAAGGAATGAAGGGTTTTAGACTACGTACAAAACAATACAACGAATTACAATTACGGACATAGTAATACATGGATGCATAATGAGTAGAGTGTGTGATGAATTTCCAGATTGCACTTAATTGGGCTCCCTAGTACCCCTGCCTTGGCCCATGCAGATGAGGGGAAGCTGCTGGTCATATGCATACCAATAACATCCCCATGTGCATACCATCTTGACAAATTGATCCTTGAACCAAATAAAACCCTAGAGGCTCATCCCATTAACCAAACATTAGGTCTGTCCCAATTCCAAACAATTCCCAAGGAATCCACGCAATTTCAATAACTGGCACAGGGTGTAGTATATTGGTACCTCAGTCAAGATTGGAGTGGCCACAGTCCTTGTGCCGGGTACTACTCCTGCGCTGGGATAGGCTGTGAAACTAGTTCGCTGGGATTGGCGGCGAATCTCCACTCCACAAATTGAAGTCCTGCCCCCTGGTGTCATGGAAAACCACACCTGCAGTGCCACGGATGATCGAATTGGGACTGGATTTCAAGAATCGGAACAGGAATTGATCGCATCGAGATGGCGCATCGATGCGATCAACCATTGGAGGATACAATCAAGAGCACCGGCGAATCATCAAACATGTACGGAGTAGGGATGTAAGTTGCAAGAGTCACCCACCTCTTGCCGCGGCCTCGGCGGTGACAGGCTGAAGACAGAGGTGATTGCTGGACATGTTGAAGGCGCTGCATCGTTGAGCAATTTGGACCTCATCACTCCCCCCGGCATAGCCATTCTGTAGGTAGAAGCGGCGGATCAGAAGTTGTCTCGCTAATTTCTCCATAATTATCCGGAATTCCACCCATGGTGACCACGTCGAAGGTCTAAGTGCTAGCCGAGACGGAGCCCACGAGGAGAATGAAGGTGAAGAGCTTGCTCGTGACGAGGGATCACGAATAGGGTCAGGGGACCCAAGGAGAAGATGCTAGGGGGCACTCGGGGAAAGGCCCGTTTTGCGCGGATATAGCGAATGGATTGATTATATGCGTATTTGTATTTTATCGTACCGATCAAGTGTCGTCAGGCTTGAGCCATGGTTCGAAAAGAGTGTATCTTTGCGACGGACCCATACCATCCCGTTCCACCCATATATTCGCGGATACAGAAGCTCGACCACTGTTACCTTGATCGCTCATTAACTCGCGAGATGTAATACGCTCTCGTATGTGAAGGAAATTGCTGCGTATTGGCTCTCTTGGTGGCGATTCTCGCGTTCCTGCCGAGTGTAGCCCCTCATTCCAAGATCGGTAGGAAGCATAGACAGAGCTGAATGTGCTCGAACTGCGTAAATTAGAAATAGCATTCCTCGAAAACAAGGTTTGTGTGAAGGCCTGTCGCCTGTTTTGCGACTGCCCCTCCTGTTGCGACAACGAACTGCTACTTCATTGCTTTGTGCGTGTGGCACAACAGGTACATCACGTGATTCGATGACGTGTCAGTTTCGAAGTAAATCTTCAAGGACATTTTCACTAAGCCACGCCACCCGAAATTGCAGCTGTGATGTTTACACCTCTCTCCCTGACGGCTACCCCTTAGCGCCTCATGCCCGCAACAGTTGCGATTATCTTTTATGACTACTCGAACTCTTGTCAGCATTATTAATCTCTGTCTTAGTCCTAACTATCAATTTTATTCTGCCGCCCTCCAAGAAGTCGCAATTACGACGGCGAATTCATTCGCACCTGCACTATGCCCCCCAACCCCCCACCCCCCACCCCCCCTCCCCCTCTCTGTAGTTAAGTTGGGGGGGGAGGGGGGGGGGGCGAGAAGACTTCAGTCCTGCGGCGATTTCTCCCGTTTTACAGCATAGGGTACCCGAGGGTACTCCATCTTCCTCCTCCTCCTAAGTAGTAAACGTCTTCGCTCCGTTCTCGCTACATTTCCGCCTTTCCGCTCCAAACAGTGATCCGTAGCAACTACGCACGCACAGGCGTACCTGTCGACCGACCAACGGACACTGTACCATGAAATCCATGATACTCCGAGGATCTACCAATGCGCGCGTGCAATCCCAAAGAACGGGCCGCACTCGTTCAGTTGGAGTGTTTGCATCCAGCAGCAAGTATGTTCTGATCACCTGTACGTCAGTGTGTGGGGGGGGAGGTCGGGGTTCAAGGTGGGGGGTGGTACTGGCGGTCCATCTGTGTGTGTGGGGGGGGGCCTGGGAGTAAGATGGATTAAGGTGGGGTGGTGATGGTGGTGGTCGATGTGTGTGATTGTGTGTGTGTGTGCTTGTTTGCCTGTGCTTGTGTGTGTTATGTTTGTTTGTGCTTGCATGTGTATGGTGTTCGTGTGCGTGTGTGTGTGTGCGGTTTGCGTGTTAGTGTTTTTCTATTTATTCCGTTGGTGTCTGTGTTTGTGTATTTATTTTGTGCGTGTTTGCGGTTAGTGTATTTATGTTTTTGTGTGTATGTGGTATGTGTATTTGTGTTAGTGTATTTATGTTTGTGTGTGTATGTGCATGCAGTTTGTGTTTCTGTGTATTGGGTACCAGAATGCACTTGCAGAAGGAACACTTACAAACACACGCAGACACACACACACATCGACTTACACACCAACACACACACACACCTTCCCCCCCCCCCCCCCCCCCCCTGCTAGCCTCCTGATCAGTGCAATTAATAACGTACGTTCTAAGTATGTAGCGTGAAATCCCCTCTGAGCTTGATGAACCCAAGTGTTGAACTAGCACGTTGAACCCCCCTGCGGAATGAAGGAACAACGGTACGGAAACGAATATTTGGCAGCCAACAGCCCTACTAAGGGCGCCCGGCGCCCAAAACTGAAAGTCAGATTTCTTTCAGTGGCGCGAATCATTAGCCCTGCTATTTCGCAAGCCTTCATCCGTAATGATAATCAATAATCCCATAATTTTAATATTTGTGGGGGGAGCAGTATGGCTGTGTAGGATAACAGGAAGCACGGACCCGTTGAAATCAGAAGGTGCAGGGTTTGAATCCCTACAGGAGCACTTCAGTGTTTGCGGCCGCTGTCAACCGCCATGGTAGCTTTGACCAGGTAAAGTAGCAGCTCGTTCCCTACCATGTAAGACGGGGATCCCTTAATACCACGCCCTACTAAGCGTTATCATTACTTCCAAGAATCCTGTTGTCCACACCCATGTGCTTACATTATGTAACGTACTCAGGCCTCATATGAGAGTGGTGCAGTCCTAGTGTGTACATGTATACACACTAGAATTAACGTTAATTAACTTTGATCACATTTAATTGAATGGAATAAAATCAAATTAAAATAACACAACGTTAAATACAATGAAATTAAAGTCAATTGAATTCAGAATTCTGATAATTTCGCTCGGGACGCGCCTGAATTCTAGTGTCTACTTCTGTACACGGCAGGGTTTTTCAGAACATAACGTTGCACATCTCATACGCAGATTTCATAGGGTCCTCTACATTGCTAAGTATATTTCAGAACATGAAACCAATAAAGCTCAAACGACTGTTAGCAGTTAGCGGGTTACATCCTCAAGGCCGCGTAAAAAAATCAGAAATGCAAGTACAATGATCGGATATTGATGGCTATATGTGATGGCTGCTCTATTCTCTATGAAAGTGCCCTCCTGTTTGTTTAGCCTCGTCGCCAGCGTGTAGATGCTTTTTGTTAAGTGCCCGTAAAGTTGCTGCACCTGCTTTGCTCCCTCGCCTCCCTCGCCTCGCCCCACTCCCTCTCTCCCTCTCTCCCTCTCTCCCTCCCTCTCCCTCTCCCTCTCCCTCTCCCTCTCCCTCTCCTCTCCCTCTCCTCTCCCTCCCCTCTCCCTCTCCCTCTCCTCTCCCTCTCCCTCTCCCTCCTCCCTCTCCTCTCCCTCTCCCTCCCTCCTCCTCCCCCTCCTCCCCCCTCACCCTCCCCCTCACCCCTCACCCCTCACCCCTCACCCTCACCCTCACCCTCACCCATCCCACCCTCCCACCTTCCCCTCCCCCTCCCCCCCCCCTCACCCCTTCCCCACCTCCATCCTCCCTTGTCCTTCCTCCCTTCCCCCTCCCTCCCCCTCCCCTTCCCCCCTCCCTCCTCCCCCTCCCCTCCCTCCTTCCTCCTCCTTCCTTCCTCCCTCCTCCTCCTCCTCCCCCCTCCCCCCCCTCTCCCCTCCCCCCCCTCCTTCCTCCCTCCTCCTTCCTCCCTCTTCCCCCTCCCCCCCCTCCCCCCCCCTCCCCCTCCCTCTCCTACCCCTCCTACCCCCTCCTACCCCTCCTAACCCCCCCCTCCCCTTCCCCCCTCCCCCCCCCTCCCTCCTCCCTCCTCCCTCTCCCTCTCCCTCTCCCTCTCCCTCTCCCTCCCTCCCTCCCTCTCTCTCTCTCCCTCCATCCCTCCCTCAGACAGAAGCAGAAGCAATAGACAGAGGCAAGGGCATTGACAGTGACAGAGACAAGGGCATACGCATACATTGTTGGACATACACATTCACCGTTTGACATAAATATACATTGCTGGACATTTACATACACTGTTGGACACACACATACACTGTTGGGTATGCACATACACTGCCGGACAAACACATACACTGTCAGACATTCACATGCACTGTTCGGGGTGGGAATGGGATAGCCATGAGGGGTGGGGGTCGCATCAGGGGTGGAGATGGGGTTGGGGCTGCCAAATTGAGTATGGCAGCCATCAAGGGTGTGTGTGGGGGGGGGGGATGCCATTAGGGGTGGGTGGGTGGTGGCGGGTGGGTGGTGGTATGTTTGGTGTGTGTGTGTGTGTGTGTGTGTGGGGGGGGGGGGGGGGGGGGGGGGGGGGCTTGTGGACGCGAGGCAGACTATACATAAAGTGGCCCTAGCACTTGCTGTCTGTACAATGCAGGAGCCAACCTAATTAGATAATATGTATACCTCCTAGTCAGGTGCTAGTCTATAGGTCTGCCAGAAGTAAAGCTGTCCAGCTGAATGATTTATGTTCTCAGATTGCCCTCCCTCTCCCTCTCCCTCTCCCTCTCCCTCTCCCTCTCCCTCTTTCCTCCCTCCTCTTTCCTCCCTCATCCTTCCTCCCTCCTCTCTCCTCCCTACTCTCTCCTCCCTTCTCCCCCCCACCCCCCTCACCCCTCCCCTTCCCCCCTCCCCCTCCCCCTCACCCCCCTCACCCCTTCCCCCCCTCCCTCCTCCTTCCTCCCTCCCCCCTCCCTCCTCCCCCTCCGCCCTCCCCCGCCCTCCCTCCCTCCCTCCTTTCTTCTTCCTTCTCCTTCTTCTCTTCCTCCCTCCCTCCTCCTCCTCCTTCCCCCCCTCCCTCCCCTCCTTCCTTCCTCCTCCTCCTCCCTGCCTCCCCCTCCCCCCTCCCCCCTCCCCCTCCCCCCTCCCCCCTGCCCCCTCCCCCTCCGCCTCACCACTCCCCTCCCCCTCCCCTCCCCTTCCTACACCTCCTCTCCCTCCTCCCCCTCCTCCCCCCCTCCACCCTACCACCCTCCCCAACCCCCACCCCCCCCCCCCCATCCCTCCGTCCCTCCTCCCTCCCCCCCCCCTACCCCTCCCCCATCCCCTTACCCCCCTCCACCCTCCCCCTACCCCTTACGCCTACCTCCTCCCCCCCCCCCCCCCCCCCCCCCCCTACCCCCCTCCCCCCCTCCTCCCTCCCCCTACCCTTCCTACTCCTACCCCTACCCCTACCCCACCCCTAACCCACCCTCCCCTACCCCTCCTCCCCCTCCCCCCCCCTACCCTCCCCCTCCTCCTGCTCCTCCCTCCTCCCATCCTCCCTCCTCCTCCTCCTCCTACCTCCCTCCTCCCACATTCACCCCGTCCCATGCCCTCCCTCCCTCCTCCCTCAATCCCTCCTCCCTCCTCTCTTCTCTCTCCTCTCTCCTCCCTCACTCCCTCCCCTCCCCCTCCCTCCCTCCCTCTCTCTCTCCCTCCAGGAGGATCCCTCCCTCAGACAGAAGCAGAAGCATTAGACAGAGGCAAGGGCATTGACAGTGACAGAGACAAGGGCATACGCATACACTGTTGGACATACACATACACTGTTGGACATACACACACATTGCTGGACATTCACATACACTGTTGGACACACACATACACTGTTGGGTATGCACATACACTGCCGGACAAACACATACACTGTCAGACATTCACATGCACTGTTCGGGGTGGGAATGGGATAGCCATGAGGGGTGGGGGTCGCATCAGGGGTGGAGATGGGGTTGGGGCTGCCAAATTGAGTATGGCAGCCATCAAGGGTGTGTGTGGGGGGGGGGATGCCATTAGGGGTGGGTGGTGGTGGCGGTGGGTGGTGGTATGTTTGGTGTGTGGTGTGTGTGGGGGGGGGGGGGGGGGGGGAGGGGGGCTTGTGGACGCGAGGCAGACTATACATAAAGTGGCCCTAGCACTTGCTGTCTGTACAATGCAGGAGCCAACCTAATTAGATAATATGTATACCTCCTAGTCAGGTGCTAGTCTTTAGGTCTGCAGAAGTAAAGCTGTCCAGCTGAATGATTTATGTTCTCAGATTGCCCTCCCTCTCCCTCTCCCTCCCTCTCCCTCTCCCTCTCCCTCTCCTCTTTCCTCCCTCCTCTTTCTCCCTCCTCTTTCCTCCCTCATCTTCCTCCCTACTCTCTCCTCCCTACTCTCTCCTCACATTTTCCCCCTCACCCCCTCACCCCCCCTCCCTTCACCCTCAACCCTCCCCCTCACCCCCTCACCCCTCCCCCCCTCCCTCCTCCTTCCTCCCCCCCCCCATCCTCCACCCCTCCGCCCTCCCCCCGCCCTCCCCTCCCTCCTTTCTCATTCCTTCCTCCTTCGTCTTCCGCCCCGCTCCTGCCCTCCTCCTATCCTCTTCCCTCCCTCCCCTTCCTTCCTTCCTCCCTCCTCCTCCTCCCACCCCCCCCTCCCCCCTCCCCCTCCCCCCTCCCCTCCCCATCCGCCTCCCCCTCCCCCTCCCCCTCCCCTCCCCCGCCCCTCCTCCCCCTCCTCTCCCCCCTCCACCGCCTCCCCCCCCTACAACCTACCACCTACCCAACCCCCCCCCCCCCCCCCCCCATCCCTCCTCCCTCCTCCCCCCTACCCCCCCTACACCCAACCCCTCCCCCACCCCCTTACCCCCCCTCCACCTCCCCCCCCCTCCCCCTACCCCTACGCCTACTCCTCCCCCCCCCCCCCCCCCCCCCCCAACCCCCCTACCCCCCCTCCCCCCTACCCTTCCTACCCCTACCCTACCCCCTACCCCTACCCCCCCTCACCTTCCCCTACCCCGTCCCCCCCTCCCCCCCCTAAACCCTCCCCCCTCCCACCGCGCCCTCCCTCCTCCCTCCTCCCTCCTCCTCCTCCTAACCTCCCTCCTCCCACATTCAACCGTCCTCTCCCTCTCACTCCGCCTCTACATCCCTCCTCCCTCCTCTCTTCTCTCTCCTCTCTCCCTCTCCCTCCCTCCCTTCCCTCCCTCCCTCTCTCTCTCCCTCCAGGAGGATCCCTCCCTCAGACAGAAGCAGAAGCATTAGACAGAGGCAAGGGCATTGACAGTGACAGAGACAAGGGCATACGCATACACTGTTGGACATACACATACACTGTTGGACATACACACACATTGCTGGACATTCACATACACTGTTGGACACACACATACACTGTTTTGGTATGGCACAGACATGCCGGACTACCGTTACACGGGCAGACATTCACATACAATGTTTGGGGGGGGGGGGGGATAGCCATGAGGGGTGGGGGTCGCATCAGGGGTGGAGATGGGGTTGGGGCTGCCATCAGGGTTATGGCAGCCATCAAGGGTGGGGGGAGGGATGCCATTAGGGGTGGGTGGGTGGGTGGTGGTAGGTGGGTGTGTGTGTGTGGGGGGGGGGGGGGGGGGGGGGGGCGTGTGAATGCGTGGCAGACCATATGTTGGGTGGCCCCAGCACTTGCTGTCCTGTACAATGCGGCCGCCAAGCTAATAGATCATATGTATGACCTCCTAGGCAGCTGCTAGTTTGTAGGTCTGCTATAAGTAAAGCGTCCAGCTGAATTATTGTGTGCTCAGATTGCGGGCACCTGCCTAGTAGGCTGATCTGGCCAGGGTTCAATTGCTGTGTTTAGATTGCAAGGTTGGCAGGCAATATGTAGAGCGGCTCCAGCACTACTAACTGTACTTCGCAGGCGCCAAACCTTATTATATTATATGCATAGCCGCTAGGCAGCTGCTAGTCTATGTGGTCAGCTAAATGTAACCCCGTTAAGCTGAATTAGTTTATTGCTCAGATTGTCGGCACTTGCCTACTCATTTATTTGCAGGTTCAAGTCCTTCAGTCCTTTGTTTTAGATTGCACACGTGGCAGATGATGTGTAGAGCCAATGATATTCTTGGTGCTTATGCCCAGAATAAATCATTTGACTATTTGAGTCACACTTGAATCTGGTTTGAATTGAAAAATGAAAAAAGGTAACAAGACCTTGAACTTGGTTAAATGGCTACAGCCAGCAATTTGGCTGGCTGGAGCTATGTACCGGTCTGGTTTATAAGCCCTATCAAGTATGATACTCCTGTTTTGAATTGTCACATGGTTTTACAGAAAACTTGGGCAGACTACTTTGTTCAACATTGACCCCGAGGAAATGTAACAAAAACATGTAGCAAAAAGACGATTTGCCAACTGAATTTCAGATCTAATCTTGAGACAGTCAAAGCCATAGACCCCTTTGCCAAGTTAGTTTTGCCATTCTTTTCTGAGACCCAGTTATAGGGGTAAAATGAAATGTGCCAATACTTCATATTGCCAATCTTCCGCGCTACAGGATTCTCCCACATGTTTTCGTTACACGAGTCCCCATTAATCTATATGTGTCATAAGTTTCCAGCATTCTATTTGTTACAAGAGTCGCCCGTATGAATGTATTTGTTTCACAAGTTTCCAGCATTGAATTCGTTATACAACCAAGCGTCCAAGCCGTATCTAAAAGTCATCTGCAGATGTCTCCAGCATTGTATTCGTTACACGAGTCCCGTAATGATAAGATATCTAACAGAATTCTCCAACGTTGTATTCGTAACACAAGTCACCTTAATGAATCGTATAGTTCAAAGTCTCCAGCTTGTATTCGTACCAACAAAGTGCGTATCTAGAAATGATATACAGATGTCTCCGACATTGTAGTCGTTACAACCAGTCATCCGTATATTAGATGATCTACATACAAAAGTTCGCCGGCATTGTAATCCGTTATATGAGTCACCCGTATAATTGTATGTTTTATTAAATTTTTTTGGAAATTGTTTACCACAGACTGACTTGGCTACCCCCTCAATGTCCCTTTCGGTAGTATACACCGTAATCAATCAACTAAAAGGATACTTCCTGAAATAACATATAGTGCATCTCTTCTACCAATCATCCCGCTATATTTTGACTTCCCACCCATATACCGGTCTAAAGACTAGACTTATGTTCATGCATTGGAAAGGTAGTCGTAGTTGTATTTCCATGTAGTTTGTGGGCCATTTTCTATTTTTATCCAGATATTTGTCACTACCATTGAGGCGGCTTATGTTATAAACGCGATGGCATCGCACAGGAGTCTACACATAGTCTCTAGACGTTGGCCATGGCATGAAGGAATCTCAACAGCAATGGCTTGAAGGAATCTCCCCACTTCTGCAATCTGCCCTTCAGAACCCTGTCGGGCACACACCAGGGGCGGGCACACTTCGTAACCGTTCTGACCAACGCCCAGTGTCCGCTGGTACGCATTCAAACCAGCACCCCCAGTGCATTCTGTGGGCGCTGCTCAGTGTGTTGATGACTATCTTGAAACGTCCAGAATGCTCTGGAATAAACCAAGTCTCTATTCAATCCTTGCCAATAGCGATTGGTTGTCAGAGAGGGCTCCTGCGAAAATGCGCATCGCTCTGGTGTCCAACCTCCGAATCCCCTACCCTCCGAAAAAATGCATCGCCTGCCGCACTCGCGTCCCAGCCTCCTGGCACCTAGCAGGCTGGATCTTGATTTAATTCGTTATCTTCCTGTCTGACACCCACCATGCCATGCCTGTACTCTTGCCCATTCTCTTACTCAGTGAACCACCCCTCATCCACTTGGATTCCTTGCAGGCCAACAATAAACCGCCCTGCCCTGAATCTGGACTGGACCTTCTCGGCCGTCACTCCCATTCCATGGCAGCACTACCATCCTCCCCATCTGCAGAACCCCTGCTACTTCCCTCATGTTCTCTTCTCTTCCACGCTGCCCGTTTCTGTTCATCACCGTCATGCCCCTTGCTGTGCTCCCTGACCTCCATTGCTCTCTAATGCATGCCCTGCTATGCTCATCACATCCCTGCCCCTTGCCATGCTCCCTTCCCTTCCTTGATCTCTAGCGCTTGCCCTGCTCTGCTCATCATCATCATGCCCCTTGCCGTGCACCCTACCCTTCATTACTGCTTGCAATGGTGCTGCATACCTCTCACCTGAGATGTTCTTTCTATTGTCTCCGCTGCTTGTAGCAGTGCTGTGTTAGCTTCATTCTTATCGTGTGCTGCATAGGTCCTGCCTGCTCGCAATGGTGGCTGCGTACTGCTTACCTTATTTATTGTGGTGTTATTCTTGTCTTGCTGCTATTCAGCGTGTCTGTACTGCTTACCTGCTTATTGTGGTGCCGCTAACTTCCTGCTGCTTCTGTTGTGCTATGTACATCCTTCCTTTTGATGCTCATGTGGTGCTGCTTACTGTCGTGCTGCTTTGCAATGGCGCTGCGTACTCCTAATGCTTATTAATTGGCTGCTACTGTCTTGCTGCTTGAGTGGTGTTTCTTATTGTCTTGATGCTTGCGCACTGCTGCGTACTTTCCGTATGCTGATTGTGGTGCTGCCTACTGTCATGCTGCTTGCAGTGGCGCTGCGTACTCCTCGATTCTTATTTGTTGTGCTGCTTACTTGTCTTGCTGCTTCCAGCTGGTGCTATGTACTGCCTTCCTGCTTATTGTGGTGTTGCTTATTGTCTCACGCTTGCAAGCGTTTGCTGCATCCTTGCTAAATGCTTTTGCGGTGCTGCTTACTGTCATGCTGCTGCAATGGTGCTGCGTACTCCTCGATTGCTTATTTGTGTGCTGACCCTGTCGTGCTGCTTGCAATAGTGCTGTGTACTGCCTTCCTGCTTATTGTGGTGTTGCTTATTGTCTCGATGCTTACAGCGTTGCCGCATACTGCTTAATGCTTATTGTGGTGCTGCTTACTGTCATGCTGCTTGCAATGGTGCTGCGTACTCTCGAGCTTATTGTTGTGCTGACCATCTGTCTTGCTGCTTGCCAATAGTGCTGTGTACTGCCTTCCTGCCTTATTGTGGTGTTGCTTATTTCTCGATGCTTACAGTTTGCCGCATCTGCTTATCTTTATTGTGGTGCTGCTTACTGTCAATGCTGCCTTGCAATGGTGCTGCGTACTCCTCGATGCTTTAGTTTTGCTGACCACTGTCTTGCGCATGCAATAGTGCTGTAACCTGCCTTTCCCTGCTTCTTGTGGTTTGCTTATTGTCTCGATGCTTACAGCATTGCCGCATCTGCTTAATGTCTTAATTGTGGTTGCTAGCTTACTGTTTTGCTGCTTGCCGGCGCTGCGTCCCTCCTTCATGCGTTTATTGTGGTTGCCTACTGTTTAGCTGCTTACAGTGGTGCTGTGTACTGCCTCCGATTAGTGTGGTGTTGCTTATTGTCTCGATGCTTGCACGTTGCTGCATACGGCTAAATGCTTTTTGGGTGCTGCTTACCTGTCGTGCTGCTTGCAATGGTGCTGCGTACTCCTCGATGCTTATTGTTGTTCTGACACTGTGTCTGCCTTTGCAATAGTGCGGTTGACTGCCCCGCCTTCTGTGTTTTGCTTATTTGTCCTCGATGGCTTACAGCGTTGCCGCATCTGCTTAATGCCTTATTGTTGGCGCGGCTTACTGTCATGCTGCTTGCAATGGTGCTGCGTACTCCTCGATGCTTATTGTTGTGCTGACCACTGTCTTGCTGCTTGCAATAGTGCTGTGTAACTGCCTTCCTGCTTATTGTGGTGTTGCTTATTGTCTCGATGCTTACAGCGTTGCCGCATACTGCTTAATGCTTATTGTGGTGCTGCTTACTGTTGTGCTGCTTGCAATGGCGCTGCGTCTTCCTTCATGCTTATTATTGTGTTGCCTACTGTTTAAGCTGCTTACAGTGGTGCTGTGTACTGCCTTCCTGATTATTGTGGTGTTGCTTACTTGTCCTCGATGCTTCGCAGTATTGCTGCATACTGCTACATGCTTTATTGTGGTGCTGCTTACTGTCATGCTGCTTGCAATGGTGCTGCAGTACTCCTCGATGCTTATTGTTGTGCTGACCACATGACTTGCTGATTGCAATAGTGCTAGTGTACTGCCTTCCTGATTATTGTGGTGTTGCTTATTGTCTCGATGCTTACAGCGTTGCTGCCCACTGCTCAATGCTTATTGTTGCGCTGCTTACTGTGTGCTGCTTGTGCTGCTTGCAATAGCACTGCGTACTCCTTAATGCTTATTGTTGCGCTGCTTGCTGTCTTGCTGCTTGCAGTGGTGCTGTGTATTGCCTTACCTGCTTTATAGTGGTGTTGCTCATTGTCTTGATGCTTGCAGCGTTGCTGGCTACTGCTTAATGCTTATTGTGGTGCTGCTTACTGTCGTGCTGCTTGCAATGGCGCTGCGTACTCCTCAATGCTTATTGTTGTGCTGCTTACTGTCTTGTTGCTTCCGTTTGTGCTGTTTACTGCCTTCCTGCTTATTGTGTTTTTGCTTATTCGACTGTTTGAGTGTTGCTGCTAATGATTAATGCTTAGTGTGGTGTGATGCTTACTGTCGTGCTGCTTGCAAATGCGCTGGTCTCCTTCTGCTTATTGCTGATGCTGCTTACTGTGTGATGTGTCCATGGGTGCTGTGTGCTGCTACGGCTTATTGTGGTGTTGCTCATTGTATTGATTGCTTAGCACCAGTTTCTGCGTACGGGACTTACCGCTCGACTTGTGTGTATTTTGCTCGAGATTGCAGCCGTGCTTACGTACTGCTTACAGGTTTATGCAGGGGGTGACTGCCTGCTGTCTTGCTTCTTACAATGGTGCCAGCTTAATGCTTACTTTAATATTGTGGTTGTTGATTATGGTTCTGCTGCTTGCAGAGGTGCTGCGTACGGCTTACATGATGATTGTGGGGTTGCTTACTGCCCCCTGATTAATTTTTGCAGAGAAGACTTACTTCCTACCTCTTAGTGTGTGCTGCTACTGTCTTACTTATTGCCTCGATGCTTCCACCGCCCCTGGCGTTCTGCTCTTGACAACCTGACTCACATCTGACTCACAGCTTGTCTAACAACCTGACTTACTATCTGGCTCTTATTTATTTGCAGGGACGTGTGCTCTTATCGCTAGCAGGAATATTGCCCCCTCTCAGTGTAGGTGCGGCGCATTTTGCGACGTTGTATAGCCAAGGGAATTAATTAGCTTGATTAAATGGGCAACATTTGATTCATCTGGTACCTGACGCTCAACCTTCTAGTCCGGGCAGTTACCTGCTGGCAGCTTGCAAGTTGGTAATCTGTTTTCACTGGGCCCTATTAGTGTTAGCAAATTCCTGCTTACCACCATAATCTCAAATCTTCTCGTTATGCCTAAATGCAGTCAGACTCTGTTTGTACCTCAAGACGGCACACAGTTTGGCAACTAAGCAGAGGCCATGTTAGTGACATTGAAAAACTATTTAGCTTGCAAGATGGTCAATATGCAATCACATTATTGTTATACTTCATTACTAAATTGCCATGTGTAGGCACCTGAACTAGCTTGCAAGGATACAAATATGTATTCACCTGACCCGCATGCTTCTGAAACACACCTTCATAACTAGATACAAATCTGAATGGACCAGAACGAGCTTGCAAGCTAGTTCATCTGCATTCACCAGACTCTCAGCCTTCTGGGCGAGTTGGCAACATCTAGGCATCTGAACTAGCTATTGTTAACTATCTATATAATTATCAATTAACTAAACACAGTACCTGATTATCTGACTGGCTTGCGAATATATGTATGAATCTCCTTCCGTGTATGCATGTCTTGCAGGCCAAGAGGAGGGATGGATGTAATCGGAATGGCAAGATGCTGGCATGAAGTAACTACAAATGCTGATGATGTACAGATATAGATTCAGCGAGGACGTAGAGAAATGATGATCGGGTTGACTTGCTAGCCCCCTTCCTTCCCTCTCTTTGCGGTCGGTTGTACTTGCTAGTTTTCCTTCTTTGACTCTCTATGTCGTCATGTGGACTGTCTAGTCCTCTTCCTTGACTCTCCTAGCGGTTGGTTTTCCTTGCTTGTCACATTCCTTGCCTCAGTGGTTAGGTTGCCACACCTCCGGCAGTTGGAGTACCTTCATGCCTCCTTCTTGCCTCCTATTTAGGTTGGGTATACCTTGGGTTATGCAGGTTTCATATTGGACATGATCAGACTTTGTACTAATTGCCTATTGACATAACACATTGTTGGTTGGATGCATAGTGAGATCCTGTGATAGACATCCGAAAAAAATATCGAATCTGACACATGGTGGTCGTGGGATATCCCTCTAAATTGTAGATGACTGTTGAAAATGGGGAGCGGAGGAGAATATCCTTTAGTTAGTAGAGGATGAAACCAGCCACTCTGATGGAAGTCACGTTGTAACCTCTAGGATTCCTGGGGGGTGAGCAACTTTGAAAGCCCCCCGAGTGGATTTTTTAACAGTTATAGACTGGTAAGGGCGTACCCCTTGATTTTAAATGACATACATGAATGTGGTTGATGGAATTTTTATGCTTGTTAAGGGCCCCAATCTCATGCCAGACTAACGAGACTTGCGCCGACTACATCCTTTGAGAAAACGCATTGAAACTCAAACCCAGACTAAAGGAGTTGCGCGCTACATCGTGAGGAACGCATTGAACTCAACCCAGACTAAAGAGTGCGCCATACTACATCCTTTGAGAAACGCAATGAACTCAACCCAGACTAAAGAGTTGCGCCATACTACATCCATTGAGAAACGCAATGAACTCAACCCAGCTAAAGAGTTGCGCCAGACTACATCCTTTGAGAAACGTCAATGAACTCAACCCAGACTAAAGAGTTGCGCCAGACTACATCCTTTGAGAAACGCAATGAACTCAAACACCTGACTAAAGAGTTGCGCCAGACTGCATCCTTTGAGAAACGCAATGAACTCAACCTAAACTAAAGAGTTGCGCCATACTACATCCTTTGAGAAACGCAATGACATCAACCCAGACTAAAGAGTTGCGCCAGACTGCATCCTTTGAGAAACGCAATGTACTCACCCAAACTAAAGAGTTGCGCCAGACTACATCCTTTGAGAAACGCAATGAACTCACACCCCGACTAAAGAGTTGCTCCAGAATGAACATACTATGTCCACTCTGCGATTGGACAGTCAACGCAGAATAACGGTCCACAATCGTCCACGTCCGGATCTTCTCAATCGACGAGGACGCGTCTATTATGCGCCACTATCGCAATGCAACGCACTAAAGTTGGACGTTCGGAAAGCTGCAGTGCGTTCGAATTCCGTCAAAGAGTCCACCCACGTGGCCCTAAGTCACGTGATCACTGAGTCATGCTCTAGGGCGCGGAGCGCCTTCCGTACACCATTAGTCATTAACCTGATAGGCGCAACTGCGCAACCGAACGGGAACCTTGACGCAACCCCGCGCAAAACGGGACGTTCCCCGAGTGGTGGCAGACAGCTTTTGTAACCATCATGATGTAGGCAGGGGGTGGCCCACTATCTACGGTGATCACTGTGGGAAACTGGGGAGGTTTGAGTGAAGGTAGAGGCCATGCCTTTTGGGGCATGATAGGAGTAGCTTGGTGCCAGACTTGCTGGGTATGGAGAGAGTGGCCTTGGTCTTGGACAGGTGAACTTGGAGGTCTGGGCACAGATTGGTGGCTGCATGGATGCTAATGATGTTGGCTATTTTGCAGTCAGCAAGAGTACACCATTGAGGATAATCAGTGCCTTGTTATGGCCCTTGATCTGAGCCTTCCCTATCTGCCTGCAGATGATAGGTGGAGCTCCTTGGTCTGCAAGCTGCAGCTTAACGGGCTGGGGAAGATCATGAATGTCATGCAGGTAGGAGGTGTACTTGTGGCATGGAAGTGGGCTGCAGTGTCTATGGTCCATTCTTTTCTGTAGGGGCTGCATGGAAATCATTGTCATCATCATCACTGTCAATTGGGGCAATGGTTGGCATTTCGTCTTCTATAATGCAATCATCACCGGCACTCATATGCCCAAAGAAAGTATTGTCAGCCAGGGAGTTAGATGGCAGGGAAGGAATGACACAGACTTGGTGGGTGCAGCGAATCTTGTTGGTTGTGTGAGTGTCTTCTTGCAGTGCTAGGGATAGGAAGTTGTGCTCCTCTCCCTCACTTTGGCTCTCAGCAGAGTTGGAAGTGGAGGTGGAGCAATCCCCATCACCAACATGGCATGGCGTCCTCTGCTTTGGTTTCTCCTAGGACGGTTCGCCTTCTCTAGGACGTGTGGACTTCTTCTAACCTGATCCCTTGTCATCAACCAGATCTCTCCTTGGAAGGTGATTTTGATCCATGTTAGCAGCATCAAAGTCAACTGGCCTTTGAGCCAGTTCAGAGTCAGAGCTGGTGGCATTCCCTTGACCATCTCCTCCACAGTTCCAGGAGGTCATCTTCTTGTTGAGCTCTTTTCTTTCTCTTCCATGAGATGGTGAGCCTTTGTAGCTGGGAGATCTTTCTGTCCCTGTAGGCTGCTGCAGCCATCTCGGCTTCCTCTGGAGATGGGGCGGGATCAACGTTCTTGACCAAGCACCAGTTTGTGATTTCGCTTGGAGAATGGCAAAGGTAGTGACCTCAGAAGGGTTGAAAGCATTTATGTAGCCATCCATATTAAGGGCGGGTGTTGAGGCCCTTTACAATGATGTTAAGGTAGGTGGGCATGGATGTGGTGGAAGTCCCTTGGATCTGGGAAGTTGGGAGTACAAAATCAGCTGCTCTGGAGAGGTATGCCTGCAGGGATTCAATGGGCAGACATGTTGAGGGCATATAGAGGTTAGTGACAGATGTCAACTCCTGGTTGCCAGCTTGCTCGGGGAACGACCTGTTTACCGCCCCTTCCATGGGTAGCGACTTCGGTACAACAGGCGTACTGCCGGGTGCGCCAAACGGGTGCGCTAGGGAACCAGGGTGCGCTAGGTTTCGCCCTACAAAGTGCATTTAGACCGCACCAACCTGACGTTTGCAAACGGCAGGCAGCTTGATAAATCGCAAATACAGTCACCTATTCTCCGACCAAGCAATTTCAGACAAGTTGTATTTCAGTCACGTTACCCTCATCTTCCAGGTAGATATTAAGTCAACTGCGCCCCGCAAACCACTGACCGTTGGGATTCGACAGTCAAGTCATCCGAAGGAGACTGCCTAGTCACAGGCGGAGGGTGCACAGCCCCAGTTTTTGAGGTAACGCGCAACTGTTACCTAAGCGCGGATACGAGACACACGTTCCGGCAAGAACAGCCACGAAGAGCAAGCAACAAGGTTTACAAGGGCAGCAACAAGGTTGCACACCACCGCACATTGCCACACCGCACACAAACAACCCTAGTGACAGCGGGGCTAAGCGAGGCTTCCTCATACCTCCAGCTGTGGTGTATCATACGGATATAACCATAAGATTCCCCAATCCGGACAACACGTTTTCCTCCTACACCACACCAGCCGGATCCCCTTTCAATGCCAACCCAATGGCGGTCACGCCTTGTTTGCGCGGGGTTGCGTCAAGGACCCTGATCGGTTTTTATTGTAGCAGTTGCGCCAATCAGGTTAATGACTAATGATGTACGGAAGGCGCTCCGCGCCCTGGACCATGATTCGGTGATCTCGTGACCAAGGGCCACGTGGGTGGACTCTTTGACGGAATTCGAACGCACTGCAGCTTTCCGAACGTCCAACTTAAATGCATTGCATTGCGATAGTCGATTTAGAAGATTACGGAAGACGTGGCGATTGTGGCCGTCTATTCTGCGTTATGACGTCCAGTCGCAGACGTTGACTAGTATGTTCATTCCTGGCGCAACAATTTATTTGTCTGTCTGGGTTGAGTGTTCATAGCGCTTGCTCAAAGGATTGTAGTCTGGCGCATTTATTTGTCGTCTGGGTTGAGTTCATATCGTTGCTCAAAGGATGTCGTCTGGCGCATTATTTCGTCTTGGTTTAGAGTTCATAGCGTTGTCAAAGGATGTAGTCTGGCCCGAACAATATTTCGTCTGGGTTAAGTTAATAGCGTTGACAAAGGATGTAGTCTGGCCGCAATTATTTCGTTTCTGGATTGAGTTCATAAGAGTTGCTCACCGAATGTAAATCTGGCCGCAATTATTTTGCGAGGGTTGAGTTCAATTAGCGTTGACTCACAGAATGTAGTCTAGCGCAATTATTGCCGTGGAATGAGATGGGGGGCACTTTACAGGTATAAAATATCCATGCCACATATCATGTATGTTAGTAACAATCAAGGGGTGGGCCCTCGATACTCCCAACAAGTCGATAAACCTGTTCAATCCATCGGGGTTGATTTCAAAGTCTACACCCCAAAAAAATCGTAAGAGTTATACACCAGACATTCCATACGAAGTTGCTATTCATCCTCAACGTACTAAGAGGATACGTCTCCGTTTCAGCATCCCCATTTCACAGCATCTACTATTTAGAGGGATTTTTAAAAACAACGACCCCAACCCCCTGTGTCAGATTCGATTTTTTTTTGAGGTCATATCTACATACTGGGAACAACTTATGTTGTCTAACGGATCTCTATGAATCAACCCCCAAAATAATATCAATAGCATGTAGGACTAGGTTCTGCTCAGGTCCAATAGAAAACCTGCATAACCCAAGGTCAACCCAACCTAATAGGAGCAAGGAAGGAGGCAATGAAGGTCTTCCAACTGCCGGCGGTGTGGCACACTAACCACAGAGGCAAGGAGGAATGTGACAAGCAAGGAAAAAAACAAACCCGCTTAGGAGAGTCAAGGAAGAGGATGACAGTCCAACATCATAACGACACATGGAGAGTCAAGGAGAAAATAGCAAGTGCAACCAACGCGTACGTACGAGTCGTAGTTAGCGTTAGAGCGAAAAAGGAGATTCCCCCGTTAGGTAGCGTAGAGAGGAAAAGAAAGGGGCAGACAAAAAGTCAACCTGGTTCATCATATCTCTACGTCCTCGCTGAGTCTATATCTTTACATCATCAGCATTTGTAGTTACTTCATGCCAGCAATCTTGACCGCAGGGATTCCGATTACATCCATTGCTCAGAGTAGAGGTCATCCAGGAACCTGAAAGCCTTGGTGGCCATGTTCAGTTTTTCAGTGAGGACAGCCTTGTTGAATTCGGGTTGTTGGACAGGTGCAGGTGGTCCAGGATCATCTTGTATGCTTTGTTGTTCTTCCAGGTGGAGATCCTGTTGGGAACACCACGAACTGGAACAGCTGGATCAGACCCCGCAACAACAGGGAAAGAAATGTCATCAGTAGGCAGGGTAACCATCTGAGTTCTGATGCTCCCCTGCGAGGGGGGCCGGATGCTGGCGTCATTCATAATGTGATGGACGATGCAAGTTTGGTCGCGGATTGAGTCGAGGGAGGAGAGAGGAATATGCAACTGGCTCTTGTACCGCCAGGTATAGGGCGTTGCCAATAAAGATTCTTGGCGTTCTGCATTGATGATCGATTGGCTCGTGGTCTTCTCGTCTTGTGTGCTGATGTCGTTGCCGGAAGTGATGGATGTATGGCAGTGGGATTAAGAGGGCGGGGAAGGGGAATGTCTTCATAAATGGGGTGCGATGGGGTGGATGGATGGTGGCTTGTGGGGATTGGTGATCCAAATGGATCTAGTGGAGTAGGGGAATGGTGAACTGTGCAAGGAGAGAGCAGAGGTTCGGCAAATAGGAGCCTCTTGTTGAAAGGAGTGTGGTGGCAAGCAGCAATGATCACCGGAGATTCAATTCAGCTATATTATGTTTGGGTTATCAGAGGACCTCGTCAAAATCACTCATAGATTTTGGTGACTAGCAAAGTGCTCTTGCTGCGTACAGTTTGTAGGCGACGCAGCGGCAGATCAAGTAGGTCTGGTAGAAGCGGGAGGGCGGAGCAGCGGGTGGTATAGAGGGAATCCGTATATATAGTCAGGGATCCAGATGTCGAAACTGGGGGAGCGGGAAAACTGGACTGAGGGTCAGTACGGCAGCGCTGTCTTCTTAGCGTCTATTGATGGGCGCCTATACCTTTTAATGTAAGTTCTTTACAACTGGAATAGCACGATTAGCGGAGGGAGAAGAAGATGATTATTACTCCAAACAGGCGTAATTAATAGGGCCCGTAGGGATAGCAAGTGTACTGCCAATGTCTGAGTCACGTGCATGGCACAGCTAGCCTGTGGCCTAGCAGCAGGCAACACGGGACCATGAGAGAACTGGTACCGGTGTGCACTTTGCCAACTCAGTGACTGACATATAAGTTAGTCAATTACAATTATATGGGATATCAACACATCATATTTACATAATCAGAATACAGTATAATTACCGGTAGTACTGAATTAGCGGTACAAATATCCAACGATGAAAAAATGGAAAATAAAGGCAACGAATTGTGTACATATCCAATCAATCTGCAACCACTAACAGTTCATCCGCCAACACAAACGGCAGCACATGTTTAGGGGGTCCCGAAAGTAACTAACCCCTTATGCCGGTTGTTTACATTTATTTATTGTATGGAACATGACACCATGCATGGGTGCAATGCATGTCCATGTGCCATGTGCATATGCCTGACCTCCTCCCAATCCAAATCAAGAAGGGTCCTCTCCCTTTCTGGTGACTCAGTTACAAAACAAATGTCGTAACACTTCAAGACACGACCAAAATAGGAACCCACCACATGGAACCCTTGGACGCTTGTCTTGGTTGATATTTCCTATATGTGGCATGGTGAGTTCTACCTGGGCATGAAAACATACCAATACATTTGCCAAGCCATGCTGTCGTGGCCATGTACTGTGCATGAATTACTACCCACACCACAAAACCCACACACCCATGAACATCCCATATGCATAAAGAACCCCCTAGCCCCTAGGTATAGTATGACATGTTCACATGTCATGGGGTGGTAGGCCACATGCCTTACCGCATGTAACATTCAATACTTAACATTGCTCTAGCATTCAAGGCCTTTGGCATACAACAACTCGCCGCAGCCCCTAAATACGCACCTCTCAGCTTTCCACATGTCAACAGTTCCGCCACCGCCAACCACTCCCGCTAGCACAAGGAAGATTTCCCTATAGATAGCCATCAACCAGGGCGCACTAACTATCGAAACTAGGTAGTGTGGGATTCGTAATTCGAATTCTTCGTCCTTAATTTTGACACGACAGGGTAAGTTAATTTCGGCACCCCCTAGTCTACTTTAATTATTGGCCTGTTGTCGGATATTATATTCCGATAGATCGTATGCGGTATTACAGTTGTAACAACGCATTGCGGTACCAGAACTATGTGTGCTAGATTCCTTCTTCTGGAATCAGGGCTCACACCCCCTTCCTTTCGAGTTAATACCCTAATATTTAGGTTACGGCAATATGATATCATACTAATATATAACATCATGCCATCATATGATATCATATGAGGCCGGCAGTCTGACTAAGCTAAAGTAACCATTTACATAATATCATATGAAGCAATTTGTATGATATCATATGATATCAAACTCGCGTTCGGTCAACATCATATGATATGCCGGTACCTAACATGTAACATGGGAGGTGGGTTTCCCACAGCAAACCAGAGGCATGGAGGATCCAGGCAGTGGGATGGACGTCGTCAAGTACCGTAAAAGCAGTTTGCTGCACATGAAATTTCACCTTTGGGGGCTCTGGGCTCAATACTGGCATCGTCCGCAATAGCCACAGTCTTCCCCGCAAGCGGTGAAGTCGGTGGGGGATTCTCACTGGAGGCAATTTAGAACTTGCCACCATCTCGGTTTGGTAGTACCCCGTAATCGGTTGTAAACTTATTAATATCATCCGGCCCCAAAAGGCTCATCAAAGCCCAAGTCAGCTGCGGATACTGTTTCCTGCTCCCTCACGCAGATTTGAGCTAGGTGGGACTTCTGAGGTGGACAGAGAGATTCGGCAATTTCCTCCATGGGATCAAGCGTTGAGCCGTAGCTCCAATGCTGCCAGCCAACGGAAAGAATGTAGTAGGGCCGATCTAGAGACAGGTCCAGCGAGGTAGGACAGAAAAGGTCGTATGGCCAGTCGGATATGGTCCCGAGGTACCCCTTCTTTGTGTACTCAACCAGGATACCCGAGGATGTGCTGGCATTCACTTTCCACTCATTTTTCTCCTCGTCTGCCATGCTAGCAACCCACGCGGACACAGCTTCCACGAGCAACGGTAGGACAACTTCCTTGTATGCTTTCTTGGCCGCCTCTGTCAAGGCTGTCGACTTCTGAATACGGATAAAGCGATAGCACTCACCCCCCATATTTATTGAAGTGGAAGGTTTCAAAGGGGTGCCACTGAAATAGCGACTAGCGAGGCAGTGATTTTGGCAACAACTGAGGGGGACTCTTAAATCTGAATGATTGCGACACAAATGACTCCAAAGAGGCAAAATAATTGTAGGGCAGCAGAAGGAGAAGGTAAAATACGCCCCTGGCACTGTATTTCTTGAAGAAAAATAAGTCCCAAACGTACGGCTCAACGCAACTGTGGAACGTTTGTCAGTTTTTTTTTGCGAGAGCTTTCACGTGAGTTGACAAGCATGTCGGAGCTGTCACATGCACGCAACCCTTTTTCATTGAGCAAGATTACAAAATAAGTCCCGCGAGGACAGAGGAGCTCGCTCCTCATTGACCTAGGCGGTTGTTCTTGGTCGGAACCCTAGGGGGCTCAGACATGTGCGATACTTGATAGAGAGAGGATGTAGTTACATACTCAGCAAAAATCAATGCCGAGAGCTGAAACAGCGCCGGGGCAGCTGAGACCGTTTGATAACAGTGAGGGTTTGGGCAAACAATACCTCAGACATGGGTGGGAAATCCTTTCCACAACTTAAAAAAAAAAAAAAAAAAAAAAAAAAAAAAAAGGACCCTGGAGTCCGGGAAGTGAACCTCCAAAAAAAGCGTACGAAAGAGCCAAATTATAAAGGCTGACACCAAGCACAAGCGAACTACCAAGGCATAGAGATAGAGAAACTAGCGAAATTAAGTGTAATGTAGAAGGGCTGAGGTTGCGAGGACTATAAAGCGAGATCTACTTGATCATTTCTTCACAATCTCCAAATAATCCAAGAAGAAAACCGGTCAAAATTGCCGGTTTCACTGACTTCTTACGCATGAAGGACAGGTGTTCGATTCCCGCTGGGGTCGGCTTACCTCGGAGGGCACTTTTTCGCGTACGGATCTCGGGTCGCGGACTGTGGACGCGGCATTTTCATTGTCGTTTCCTCATGTTCCTGTGGTGGATTTCAATATAGGGACCTGGAGCATTGTATCCGATTTCCCCTGGGAAATTCGCATCTCCGTGCCCTCTCGCAGCTCAGTGCATCGTGGCAAAAAAAATTTTTGCTGCTTGACAGGAAATCTGCTGTTTCTCAATTAGTACCTGCAGGTTGGTTGTGATGTGAAAGCAACTGTAGCCTCGGGAGTTGCCTGCACACCAGCCTCCAGTGGAAATCGGGGAGGGGGAGTCAGTGAGCGATTTAGTTTCCATTAGCCGTACAGGGCCACAAGTTGAATATAAGCCATGCCATGCTTAGTGATTCTTGACCCCCCAAATATTAAAAGTGGACGGATAAAAGTAAGAAGCACCGCTTGTGCATTCTTTCCCACCAAGGAGGCTGCCACTGCTGCTTGACGAACATTACACCACACCCTGGGCCGACCTATAGGGGACCCGCCAGGGCACCCTACGGGTTTGTTTGGTGGAAGCGGCAACAACAGTGTTGCAATAGGGGGGATTGGCACTTTAGAGGGTTGCAATAGGGGGGATTTGTCACTTACGAGAAATTTGTTCCACCCTCAGTCTCTGTTGTAGTCTCCGTGGTGTAGGACAGCTACTGCAGCAGCAGCAGCAGCAGCAGCAGCAGGCAGCAGCAGCGAAAAATTAAAATCAAAAATATGACATTCATTACATTACATTAAATTACATTACATACATTAATTACATACATTAAATTACATTACATACATACACATTTACATTACCTTACATTACATTACATTACATTACATTACATTACATTACATTACATTACATTACATTACATGTTAAAGTCTACTTGACACCGCAAGGGTGTATGAAACTCTGTGCTTTAAACAAAAAGAAAAAAACACCCACAAGCAAAAAAACCCATTGCATCCGTGTGTGTCGAGGACAAACAAAACCAAACTCCCAACCACCGTTTTGGTGGCGTAGGTAGTAAACCCCCTTAGAGCAGACCCGATCTCAACCACTATAGTGGAGGAGTGGTAGGTTAGGACAGCTAACAAGATGAAGAAGTCCACAAGAAGAAAAAAAGGGGGGGATAATAAATTACGGTTTTGCCACTAAGCAGCCAGAGCTTCCTGTCTTGCTTTCTACAAGTAGAAGGATAGTCGGCTAGGTTGCTCCAAAAAGTCGTAGTGCCATTTCCATTCATAAAGGTTCTGAATGCGAAATCGCAGAATTCCACATTCAACGGTTAAGTCGGTATCCTCATGGACATGCCTAAAATATCTGTAAACAGCTTTGTAGCGGAGGCGAATTAATATCATTATAAAAAAAGGGCACTCAACCAGCATTTATCCTCAGGGTTTGGAACCCACACATTTGACAGAGTAGCATTGAAAGAGGGATGTGTGCTCTACCACCACCACTCGTTCTTTCTGTGTTCAGCCAAGCGGGAACCCATTCTAAAACTGGGCGATATAAGAATCTGATCCTGATTATTGTAAGGCGGATGTAAAAGGGAATCAAGCCATTCTCATCATTTGCTGTGGGCTGCGAACAATTTCTGGTATCGGAGGCGTTTGTCAAGCCAACCCCTTCTCTCTAAGGGATGTTCTGATGCAGTGCTTGGTGGTCACTGGGTAATTAATAAACCTCCATGACTCAAAAACTTCAGACTAATACTCGAATCGACAGCCTCCAAATTGTTGGGGTTTATACTGGAATCCTCCTTGGGAGAGCACAAACCGTAAGTCATGAACCAGCCAGGTTGGAATCAACAGATCCTCAAGAGCATTCTAATGAGATCCTCAGGTTCTTTATATAGGTCTTGTTCCAGAAGCGCAAAGCTTATTTAAGCCAAGCAAAACACAACGGGGTTCTACCCAGCTCTTCCATGATAATATTAGATGTAGTAGATTGGCGAACACCCAACATTTGTTTAAGTATACCTAGGACAATCAGCTGAAAAACTAAAAAGAAATCCAGCTTCAGACTTCAGCTAGGCATGCACACGACGTACAGGTGATCAGGTCCTCTTATGGGCTCTTAAAAGCCTAACCACCAGACACCAGCCCAGAAGTCCTCCGGTGGGCGCTCTCAATGGCCGAACCACCAGATACAGGACCAGCTCCTACAGTGGGATTTTCATAGCCAGAACAGTAAATGAGACAACAATTGACCACCACAGGTTATCCTTTCCTGACCGGAATCTCAAGGGCATTCCCGAAGGTTGTATTCTGGAACTGGGCAGACTTAAGGCCACCTGGGGCAGTAGGTGGCGGCAGGGAGTCTCCAACTCTCCAGGGCAACAAGTTTGTGTCCTCCGTTGCAGGGACGCAACGCGGAGGTCCGTTGCGTGTTGCGTTGCAGGATGCTGCAACGA
>JACBWV010000109.1:1008312-1066488 GCA_013435795.1 Chlamydomonas sp. ICE-L
TTCAAACACAAACACTGGTACTTGCCACGCACAAAACACAAAACACAAAAACACAAACACAACAAACATGTACTGGGGACACCGGCACAAAACACAAACACAAAACAATAACACAAACACTGGTACTGACACCGGCACAAAACACAAACACAAAACACAAACACAAACACTGGTACTGACACCGGCACAAAACACAAACACAAAACACAAACACGGGTAAGGACACCGTCACAAAACACAAAACACAACACACACACACAAACCACGGGTAGGACACCGGCACAAAAACATACCAACACAAAACCACAAAACACAAACACAAACACTGGTACTGACACCGGCACAAAACACAAACACAAAACACAAACAAAAACACTGGTACTGACACCGGCACAAAACACAAACACAAAACAATAACACAAACACTGGTACTGACACCGGCACAAAACACAAACACAAAACACAAACACAAACACTGGTACTGACACCGGCACAAAACACAAAACACCAAAACAACAACTAATATGCACGGGACTAACACCGGCACAAAACACAGACACAAAACACAAACACAAAACAGGGTATTGACACCGGCACAACACACAAACACAAAACACAAACACAAACACAAACGCTGGTACTGACACCGGCACAAAACCCCAAACAACAAAAACCAAACAAAAACCACTGTATTGCCGGCACAAAACACAAAACCCCCAAACATCGTACAAAAACACGGGGACGGGACCCTCGGCACAAAACACATAATACACAAAACACAAACAACAAATCACAAACCTGCGGGACGGACACCGGCACACATAACACAAACCCAAAACACAAACCCACACAACGGGGGACTGAACCGGCACACAACACAATACCACAAAAAACCAACAAACCAAAACACGGGGACGAAATTCACGGACAAAAACACAAACACAAAAACAATACACAACACACGCGGTACGGAACCGGCAACAAAACACAAACACAAAAACAAACACAAACACTGGGACGGGACACCGCACAAAACCCAAACACAAAAACACAAACACAAACACACACACGGGGACTGAACCGGCACACAACCAAACCAACACACAACACAAACACGGGGGGACGGACACCGGCACAAAACATCAAACAAACAAACACAAAAACAAACACTGGGCCGTGACCCCGCACACACACAAACAGAAAAACACAAACACAAACACAAAATGGGGGACGGAACCGGCACAAACACAAACACAAAAACAAGCACACAACCAACTGGTACTGACACCGCACAAAACACCAAACCAAACACAAACACAAACACGCGTACGGACACCGGCACAACACGCAACACAAAACACGAACACCAAATCCTGGGTACTAAACCAACCGCATCAAAAACTAGAACAAAAACCCAACCAACAAAACACGGGTAACGGACATCTCGGCCAAAAACATGCAAAAACTTACCAAAACACAAATACAAACACAAACCCTGGGAACTGACACGGCACAAAAACACAAACCCAAACACAAACTAACAAACACAAACCAAGGCGGACGGACACCGGCCACAAAACACACACACAAAAACCCGAACAAAAAAACACGGGTACTGACACCGGCACAAAACACAAACACAAAAACAATAACACAAACACTGGTACTGACACCGGCACAAAACCACAAAACAAAAACAAAACACAAACACTGGTACTGACACCGGCACAAAACACAAACACAAAACACAAACACAAACACTGGTACTGACACCGGCACCAAAACACAAACACAAAACACAAACACAAAACAAACAGGGTACGGACCCCGTCCCAAAACACAACACACAAAACATCAACACCAAACACTGTACTACACGGGCACAAAACACAAACACAAAAAACAACAAACAAACATGGTTACAACCCGGCACAAACACCAACACAAAAAACACAAACACAAACAGGGTCTACCACGGCAAAAACACAGAACCAAAAACACAAACACAAACACGGTGGACTGGACACCGGTCACAAACACCAACACAAAACACAAACACAAAACACAAACTACGGGCTACGGGACACCTGCCACAAAACACAAACACCAAACACAACACAAAACACGTGGCCTGGACACCGGCACAAAACACAAACACAAAACACAAACACAAACACTGGTACTGACACCGGCACAAAACACAAACACAAAACAATAACACAAATACTGGTACTAACACCGGCACAAAACACAGACACAAAACACAAACACAAACACTGGTACTGACACCGGCACAAAACACAAACACAAAACACAAACACAAACACTGGTACTGACACCGGCACAAAACACAAACACAAAACAACAACACAAACACTGGTACTGACACCGGCACAAAACACAAACAACAAAACAAACAATACACGGGTACGGCACCGGCACAAAAACAACACAAAACCCAGCACACAAACCATGGGACTGACACGCACCAAAACACAAACACAAACAAAAACATAAACACTTGGTACTGACACCGGGAACCAAACCCACCCCCCCCACCACCAACACACAAACCAAAACACCAACGCTGGTGATGACACCGGCACCTCATAAACACAAACAAAACACAAACCACAAACACAAACACTGGTACTGACACGGCACAAAACACAAACACAAAAACACAAAAACAAAACACTGGGGTACGACACCGCACAAAACACAAAACAACAAACCACCAACACAAAACACTGGTACTGACACCGGCACAAAACACAAACACAAAACAACAACACAAACACTGGTACTAACACCGGCACAAAACACAAACACAAAACACAAACACAAACACTGGTACTGACACCG
Organism: Chlamydomonas sp. ICE-L; assembly: GCA_013435795.1. Classification (NCBI taxonomy): domain Eukaryota; kingdom Viridiplantae; phylum Chlorophyta; class Chlorophyceae; order Chlamydomonadales; family Chlamydomonadaceae; genus Chlamydomonas; species Chlamydomonas sp. ICE-L. The sequence continues at coordinate 1,011,178 of JACBWV010000109.1, forward strand.
GCACAAAACACAAACACAAAACACAAACACAAACACTGGTACTGGGACACGGCACAAAACACAAACACAAAACACAAACACAAACACAAACACTGGTACTAACACCGGCACAAAACACAAACACAAAACACAAACACAAACACTGGCACTGACACCGGCACAAAACACAAACACATAACACAAACACAAACACTGGTACTGACACCGGCACAAAACACAAACACAAAACACAAACACAAACACAAACACTGGTACTGACACCGTCACAAAACACAAACACAAAACACAAACACAAACACTGGTACTGACACCGGCACAAAACACAAACACAAAACACAAACACAAACACTGGTACTGACACCGGCACAAAACACAAACACAAAATAAACAAACACAAACACTGGTACTAACACCGGCACAAAACACAAACACAAAACACAAACACAAACACTGGTACTGACACCGGCACAAAACACAAACACAAAACACAAACACAAACACTGGTACTGACACCGGCACAAAACACAAACACAAAACACAAACAACAAAAACCCAACCATGGTACTGACACCGGCACCAAAAACCCAAACAACAAAACAATAACCACCAAACTGTACGGACAACGGCACATAAACACAAACACAAAACACCAACACGGGGCGGACCCCGGCACAAACACAAACAACAAAGACAAGCACAACAAAGATGGGACGAACACCGGCACAAACAACAGAAGACACAAAACACAACGCAAAACACGGCGGAGGACACCGGCACAAAAAACAAACACAAAACACAAAACCCAAACCCGGGGACTGGAAACGGCACAAAACACAAAACCACAAACACAAACACAAACACTGGTACTGACACCGGCACAAAACACAAACACAAAACACGAACAAAAACACTGGTACTGACACCGGCACAAAACACAAAACACCAGAACAATGAACTACACACACGGGGCCTGGACACGCACAAAACACCAACACACAAAACCACAAACCAAAAACGGGTGAACTGACCACCGGCACAAAACACTCAACACAAAAACACAAACACAAACACAAACGCGGGGGGACGACACGGCACAAAACACAAACACAAAACACAAACAAAAACACTGGTACTGACACCGGCACAAAACACAAACACAAAACACAAACACAAAACAGGGGATGACATCAGGCACAAAACACCAAATACAAACAAGCACACCACACTACGGGTACTAACACCGGGCACAACAACACCAAAACCACAAAACACAAAAACAAACACTGGTACTGACACCGGCACAAAACACAAACACAAAACACAAACACAAACACTGGTACTGACACCGGCACAAAACACAAACACAAAACACGAACATGACCAACTCCAGCATGTCCCCAACTCACTAGCTACGTCCTTGAGCTCATCGAAGCCCCAGACTCAGGCAACAACAGCGTACCCCGCCCCAAAATCCACCCCCACACCACCACCACCAAACTGTAAGACGTTATTTCCCAATGAACTGCACTGAACACCACCGAACACCACCAACAGCAACAATGACAGCAACAACAATAACAACAACAACAACAACAACACAATATCAAAAACATGACATGCAGGTGACAGCATGTTCTAGGTACCAGTCACCAGCTACTTCCTTCAGCTCATCATCACCCCAGATACATGCAAAAACTTATCACCCCCTGCACACACTTTCACCACCACCACCACCATGCTTAGTACGCTAATCCCTCACTTGCAGTCAATATAAACACCACCACCACCGTCAACACCAACACCACCAACACCGCAAACACCAGGCGGAAAGGGACTCACCACATGCATCAACACAAAAGCTAATCACAGCCGCAGCAACAAACCAACAAGAACAAACAAAAACTAACACCACATACTAACAACATACAACAACACAAAACAGCAGGAACAACAACAACAGTAACAACAGTACCATTAACAACCGGAACCACACAGGAACCACAAAGATAACAACAGCCACACCAATCGATTAGCAGCAGCAAACAGCAGCAGCAGCAACAACAGTCAACAAACTACCAACACCACCACCACCAACACCACCACCAGACAACAACAACAACATAAACATACAACAACAACACAAAACAACAATCCAACAACAACAACAACAACAATACAACAACAAAACAACAACAAACAAACAACAAACAACAGGAACAACAGTGAACAGGAACAAACAGGAACAAAACAGGAACAACAAGAACACCAGCAACCAACAACAACAGCAGCAAATCAGCAAGCAGCAGCCCGCAACAAACAGCAACAACACCCAAACCACCACACCCCACACCAGACACAACAATCACCAACAAACAATCAACAAAAACATCAACAACAAATCAAACAACAACACCAACTAACAACAACAACAACAACAGGAACAACCACAACAGGCACAACAGGAACAGGAAACAACGCGGTAACAACAAACAGGACCCAAAAGAACACGCAACACAACGAGATGCAGCACAACAGCAGCAGCAGCAACAACAGCAACAACTAACACCAACCACAAACACAACACCACACCAACCACACCAACAACAACTTAACAACACAACAACGCTAACACAAACAACAAACAACTAACAAAACACACAAACAACAACACACAACAACACAAACACAGCAGCAACAGCCGCCACAGCAGCAACCACCAGCAGCAGCAGCAGCGCAGCACCAAACCGCAGCAACAGCAGCCACATGTCAGCAACAACAACAACACCACAACAGAAACTAGAAACGCAGCACAGAAAACGAAACATAGCACCAGAAAGAGCAGCCGCACAACAACCAACAAACAACAACCACCACAACAACAACAACAACAACAACAACACAAAATACAACAACAACATACAACAAACACACAAACAACAACAACAAACAACAACATGAACAACAACAACAACAACACAACACCAACAACAAACTTAAAACCCCAACATGAACCAACAACATGAAAACAACAACACAGCAACACAATAACAAAAGTCCTTCAACAATACCTGCAAAATGATATCAGCAGGTCAGCATGTCAGCAAGTCGCTCAGGCGATCGACAGTCTAGCGTGTTGTTTGCAAACACTACTCAGACAAATCGCTACCCACCACCTCAGCCACACTCTGACCACCACCACCACCACCAACACAACCCAACAAAACACAACGAACAAACTACCTCGCATAGAATCAAATATACAAAAACATCACGCGCAGGTGCCAGCATGAACTAGAGTTGCCAGGTACATCATCCATCTTGTAATCACCCTGGGCACAGACTTGTCTGGTGTCAAGGCTTTGGTCACTGAGTGGGTGAATAGAGTGCTGCCCATGGAGGGCAGGGGGCTGCCGCACACTACAAAATCCTTTGGGCTACTCAACTGTTCTGAAATCAGGCTTGGGTAGCCGACCCAACTACACAACCTGGCCTGCAGAAATCTAAAATAAAAAACACTGAGTGGGTGAATAGAGTGCTGCCTACGGAGTGCTCCCCTGTTGAGCTTGTTTTATACACAAAACAAAAGTAAAAACAAACATCACGCGCAGGTGCAAATGTGTACTAGAGCTGCCAGGTACACCATCGATCTCATCTTTGCTAGGGGCACAGATGTGTCTGGCGTCAATGCTTTGATCACCGGGTGGGTAAACAGCAAGCTGCCCCCGGAGTGCCCTATTGAGGAGCTTGATTTAGAGGAGGGCTCTATTGTGAGTGCTATTTACTACCCTACTGAGGATGAGGTGTCTGCAGGCATGCCTGTCTCGTGCCCTGAGTGGGCACTTCAGGCCATAGCTGGCCTGTCAACTGAGACCCGAACAGATGTGAGTGTCTAGCTGGGTGGGGAGGTTGTTGTTGCTGTGATTGGGGGGAGGTGGAGAGGGGTGGGAGTGTGAGGATGGAGGGTGGAGGGGTGGTTGGTTGGCTAATTTGGTGGGTGAAGTGTTTGTTTTGGACGGGGGGGGGGGGGGGGGGGGGGGGGGGGTGGGGGGGGGGTGGGGGGGGGGGGGGGTGGGGGGGGGGAGAGGTGGAGGTGGGGGGAGGGGAGTTGTAGTGTGGTGTGCGGATGTGGGGGGGTGAAGCTGTTGTTTGTAGGGGGGTTTTTGGTTCTTTCTTCTGGGTTCCTTTGGTGCGTTTTTTTTGGTGGTTTTGTTTCTTCTTCTTTTGGGGGTTGACATCTGTTGGTTTTGAGGGGGTTGGTTTGGGGGGGGGGGGGAGGAGTTGTGTGGGTGGTTATTTTTTGCGTTGTTTCTTGGGTGGGTGGTTTGTTGCCTGTTGTGTTGTTTGCCGCTGTTGTTTGCCTTTCGCTTTCTTTCTTCTTATCCTCTTTCTTTCCTATCTCTTGTTTTTTCTTTTTCTTTTTGCCGTTGCTTTGATGTGGGGGCGGATTGCGCTTCACGGGCTGACATGCGTAGCTGGTTGGTTGGAAGGGGGCTCAACTGTGTTAAGTGTGTCACTGCTTTGCTTTTTGACTACCAGCAGCAGCTTCTAGGCAGCTCCTTGACTTACCTTCCTAGAGAAATCTGAAATAAAAAACACTGACCCTGAGACTGCCACTGAGCCGAACCCAAAGATGACAGGAGCAGTGGAAAGCTGATGATAGCAGCTTCTAGGCAGCTCCCTGAGACTGCCACTGGGCCTAACCCAAAGATGACAGGAGCAGTGGAAAGCTATGAGACAATATGAGCTCCCTGGTGTACTAGGTTATTTTAGGTGTGGATGAAGGGAGAGACCGGGGAGCTGTCTAGAAGCTACTGTTCAAATCTGGAAATAAATACTATGACTTTATTGATCTACCCAGAATGTAAGCAAAATCGCGCAGACCAATTATTCATGTTTCCATTGCCACCATCATTCCACCACCCACGACCATCACCCACCACTCACCACCACCACCATCACCCCCCCACCCACCACCATCATTCCACCCCCCTCCCCTCCCGTGATTGCAGGTCGTCCTCGCAGACTGTCTCATTCCAACCCCCTCCCATCCCAAGCCCCCGACCCTGCCCCCCACCCCTGGTGGCATCGTCCCTGGTGGCATCTCCCCTGGTGGCATCTCCCCTGGTGGCATCACCTCAAACCTCACACCCATCCAGCCACCTGCCCATGACAACAACTCCGCCCCCCTGGGGGCCATCATCGGTGGCGTGCTTGGAGGACTGCTCCTCCTGCTGCTGCTCACATGCTGCTGCTGCTGCTGCTGCTGCTGGTTTGCGTGCTGCTGCTTCAAGCGACGCAAGGAACAAACAAAGGAGGAGGAGGGGGAAGAGGCAAATCATGAGAGAGCTAACGTCAGCTACTATGGATCACCTCTATACACAGAGCGCCTCTCTGCAAGGTCCCAAAACAAGGAGACCTGTGATATGCTGCAAACTATTGATGACAAGGTATTTCTTGGGTTTGGGATGTATTACCTCCAGCATGGTGTGTATAGAGTTTAGGGTTTATTACCTCCAGCAAGGTATTTCTAGGGATAAGGATGTATTGCCTCCAGCAAGGTATTTTTAGGGTTTAGGATGTATTGCCTCCAGCAAGGTGTGTTTAGGGTTTAGGGTTTATTGCCTTCAGCAAGGTATGTTCAGGGTTTAGGATGTATTGCCTCCAGCAAGGTATGTTTAGGGTTTAGGATGTATTGCCTCCAGACAGGTATGTATTCTGTTCATGTATCATCTTACATTGGACGAAGTCTCACTGTCTCAGCTGAACATTGCCTGAAGCATGGTATGTTTCTTATTTGGACAGTCCATGGGTGTAATTGTATTTGTACAGTCCATGGGTATACAAATAGGAACTCGCCCAACCTTGAAAAAGGAAAGGCAGATAAAAAAAATACTGCTGAAATGAGCCTCAACAAAACATGAACGACGGGGGCCCGGAGTTTGTGCTAGAGTATATATATATATATATATATATATATATATATATATATATATATATATATATATATGTAAAGGATGCATAAGAGATAGATCTAAGATAATATATATAATATGTTATGAAAATATATAAATAAATTTAAGATTAGTATAAATAGTTAGTATTAGTATAAATAATAATAAAAACATCATAGCGATATGTACTATATTCATGGCAATGGTGGTGTTAGTAGTGTTGGTGGTAGGGTGGTACGTACGATATGATTAGTAAAAGTACTGTAATAAAAATGTGTATACAGATATCAGGCACACAGACAGACACCCACCCACTTTCCACATGTCATGCAACACAGACAGACACAGACAGACCCACAGACACGCAGACGAACACATTTACACATTAAGATGCAGACATAGACACAGGCATACACACAGACACAGACACCGGCAGACCCATAGACACACACATATACACATACAGATGCAGACACAGGCACAGGCATACACACAGACACAGACACAGACAGACACACATACACACATATACACAGACAGATACAGGCACAGTCATACACACAGACACAGACAAACGCAGACAGACTGAGACATACAGACACAGACAGACACAGACAGACCCACATACATACGCATATACACAGGCAGATACTGGCACAGGCATACACACAGACACAAACAGACTCAGACAGACAGACAGACACAGGCAAACATAGACTGACAGACAGACACACACATATGCACAGACAGATGCAGACACAGGCATACCCACAGACACAGACAGACACAGACAGACACAGACAGACCCACAAACACACATGTACAAAGACAGATACAAGCACAGGCATACACACAGACACAGACAGACGCAGACAGGCAGACAGACACATAGAAGACACAGACACAAACACAGACAGACACAGATAGACACACAGACACACACAGATACACAGATAGATACAGACACAGGCATACCCACAGGCACAGACAGATGCAGACAGACAGACAGACACAGACAGACACAGACAGACACAATCATGTACACATACAGGCACAGTCATAGACACACCCATAGGCACACAGGCAAAGACAAAGAAACAGACACAGACAGAGACCAACCCACTCTCTACATGTCATGCGACACAGACACAGACACACAGGCATGCAGACACACTCAGAAACCCACGCACCCACTGTCCACATACATTGCAGGAGATTGAGGTTGTGCAGGAGTTGAACATGCAAGCAGGGCCTTCGGGTCTAGCAGCCCCTGCAGCCTTTGTGTGCGGCCCTATCTCCTGTACATCAAGTCGGGACATCAGCCGTAGGGCCAGCTGCAGCATTTCTCACACCCAGGTTTCCCAGAGGAATTACCAGGTCGAAGCCATTCCTCAAGTGGGCCCTAGGTTGGATTCTCTTTCCTCCGCCAACCTCTACTCCTCCAGCTGCCCCAGGCCAGCAGCTGCATGGAGGAAACATGCCTCACTCGATGTGAGCACCGTCAGTAGCCAAAATCAGGACCCTATGGGGAGTGCCTATGCCCCTGACCGGAACATAGCCATGCCCCCCCAACAGGGTCTGATGGTCAAGCTTCATGCATATCCTCGGGAACCGAGGGAATCAATCTCTGAGCCATACATGACAGGAGTGCTCTCAAGCCTTGCAGCCACCTCAACCTCTAAGCTTGGCCCTAGCATCCATACGCCAAGCCGGAACAACAGTCGTATGGCCTTGCGCAGCAAGTCTCACACCCAGATTTACATGAGGGGGTCCCAGGTCCAAGCCAGTACTCGAGTGGGCTCAAGGTTGTCTATCAGTCTCCCTGTCAAACACCCCTCCTCCTCCGGTTCCACTGGTGCCCTGTCGGCGGGCACATGGAAGCAACGTACCTCACCTCCTCCTCAGGAGGCTGTCAGTCCCCCTGCCAACCACTTCTCCTCCTCCGGTTCCCCCCGCGCCCTGTCCGTGGGCGCATGGATGCAACGTACCTCACTCGACAGGAGCACCGATTGTCTCAAAAAACAGTCCCCCCTGGAGAGTGACTATGCTCAGGACTGTGACCTAGACACGTCCCCCCGACAGGCTTCGACGATCGAGCCCGATTCATATCCAGGGGAAACGGGGGATCTGGTTTTTAAACGAGGCAGTCCGTACTCTACACCGGGCAGTGTGTTCTCTAAACCGGGGAGATCGGTATCTACACCAGGGGTTCCGTTCTCGCACTTGTTAGATCGAGGAACTGAAATGGGGCCTGTGTTGCCAACGCAAAAGTCCCACAAACGACCGCCCAACTCGTTCAGGTCCTCATCCACATCGTACCTTGAGGTGGCGACTCAGGTCGCCGATCGGGCCAAGTCCACCAGGCTGTCCCATCGGAAGTCGCACAGTGGGATTGACAAGGGTAAAACAGACAAACTTTCCCGGTTGAGTGGGAGCTGTTACATGCCCGGGGAGCGGCGCGCCTACAACATTACCAGCTCTGGCAGCACTGGCTATCTGGTAACTGCCGCCAGCTCACACTCGTGTTTTAAGCGTAAGCCGGATATCGAGGCTCCAGAGGAGAGCGTGGGGCGTGAAATGCTAGTAAAGAATGCATGGACAGAAGAGCAGACTATTGTTGTTGAGCAATTGTTTAGCAGATTAAATAAATAAGTAGTACGCCTTATTATGAGGCGTGAGGTTGAGGGGGCCAGCCCGTTTGCTTTCACTGGGGCCAAACACCCATCACCCAATAGCTTATCAGATAAACAAAGGTTGGATGGTTGGATAGCTGGACCCCACCCCCACCCCCACCCCCACCCCACCCACCCAATGTGTAGTGCTGGGAAGGTAGCCCCCACTTAAGTTAGCCCCTACTTAAGTTTAGGGCGGTTAGGGTTTAGTGGGTTAGGTTTTTGATTCAAAAGGTTTGGGTTTTTAGGTAGTTTCAGGTTGTAGGGCCTAGGTGGGTTTAGGATTTAGGGAAGTGGGGGCTAACTGAAGTGGGGGCTGCATTCCCCCTGCTGGTATGTGTGGAGCGGAGCGGGCTTATCTTACGAAAACATTGGGCCTGCCTATGACCATTGTTTCTTTTGGGGTCTACGCGTAGCAGCTTCTAGGAAGCTCCATTTCTCTGTCCTGGAGCCATACCAGAAGCTTGCTAGTGCATCTGAAAGCTGATATGACGAGCATTCCAATTCAGCTACAAGCTTTGTGTTTGGCCCGGTGGCTGGCTATTGGAACTGGCAGGAAGCTGCCATTAGTAACCCACAAATGAAACAGTGGCAATGACAATGACAATGTGATGTCAATGACAATGGTCAATGTCAATGGTCAATGTCAATGACAATGTGAGTGGCAATGACAATGTCAATGACAATGTGATGTCAAGATTAAGAATATTATCATGCATGATGAGATGCAACGCTAATAAAACGCGTGATGAAATGAAACCTTGAACCCTAAACCCTTAAGAATCATATCATGCATGATAAGATTCTTTATGTATGACATTCTTCAACTGAATTTAAGTTAATTATTAAGCCTTATATCGCGTGTACCTCATGTACAAGCCTGTCATCACATGTATCACATGTATCACATGTATCACATGTACAAGCATGTCATCACATGTACAAGCCTGCCATCACATGTACAAGCCTGTCATCACATGTACCACATGCACAAGCCTGTCGTCACATGTACAAGCCTGTCATCACATGTACAAGCCTGTCATCACATGTACAAGCCTGTCATCACATGCATCACATGTACAAGCCTGTCATCACATGTGCAAGCCTGTCATCACATGTACAAGCCTGTCATCACATGTATCACATGTACAAGCCTGTCATCACATGTACAAGCCTGTCATCACATGTACAAGCCTGTCATCACATGTATCACATGTACAAGCCTGTCATCACATGTACCACATGTACAAGCCTTTCATCACATGTACAAGCCTGTCATCACATGTACAAGCCTGTCATCACATGTATCACATGTACAAGCCTGTCATCACATGTACCACATGTACAAGCCTTTCATCACATGTACAAGCCTGTCATCACATTACATTACATTACATTCCATAACATTACATTACATTACATGTTAAAGTCTGCTTGACACCGCGAGGGTGTATGAGACTCAGTGCTTTGAACAAAAAGAAAAAGCACCCACAAAGCAAAAAACCCCATTACATCAGGTGTGTGTCGAGGACAAACAAACCAAACTCCCAACCACCGTTTTGGTGGCTATCAGCATGAATAGCGGTGCTCTCGCTTGTTTTATGTCTTGGTGACTCCTTGTGTACTCCCTTAGAACTATCGGTCCTGACAGTACTATGTCAGCTTCCTGTTGACTGCGTCATCGGTTCTTCTGACACGCGCTGTCTAGCCTGTACCCTGATCAGGTTCCAGGCTACCGCCCCCTTTCCTCCACTGGTGCCCCTTAATGGGTCTCCTGTGCTTGTAACTTATTCTCGTCTCCGCATTTATAGATTGGCGTGCTGCACACACATAGTCCACTCTCCGGAGTGTTATCCAAGCTGATAGATTGTCAGCTGTATCAGCTAGAAAGCACTTCGAAGAGTGGAGAGAGATGTATGCAGCGGAGACAGACGCGCCAATCTATACACGGAGACAAGAATAGCGTTACAAGGACAGGCGGACGCCAAAGAACACCAGCGGTGGGAGAGGCGGATGCCTGTAACCTGACTAGACCCTAAGTCAGGAAACTTAAGCCAGGCACCGGCTATACAGAGTGTGTCAGTGAGAGACCGATGACGCAGTCAACAGGAAGCTGTCACCGTGTCATGAAGGATGACACAGTCTACGGGAAGCTGACACAGTACAGACAGAAACACTGTCTGGGCCGATAGTTCTAAGGAAGTACATAAGTAGTCACCAAGTCATAAAACGCGTGAGAGCACCGCAATTCATGCTGACACTCCACCTATGACACAGGTGACATACAATACTACCTCTCCACCTATGGCACTGGGGACATAGAACTATATGTAACATATATAAAAAAAAAAAAATCAAAGAACTCCGAAAAAATCGAGAGAACTTCAAATGGAACCCAAAGGGTTATAGGAAGGAATGAAACAAGGCAAAAAATTCGAAAACAATTTGCCAAGCTAGAAAGAGAGGAAAAACTAATATCAAAAATGGGTAACAACGGTATAGAAAACCCGATCCGGGAATAGGAACCTAATGCCAAATTTGATAACGAAAAGAAACTAATATGACCAAATGCAAGGATGACCCTAAGAAGAAGCGGTCATACCTAACATGCGGACAAACCTCCAGAACACAGCAGGATCAAGGGGCTTGGTGAAGGGGTCAGCACAGTTATCCACGGTGTTAACATAGGCAACATCCAGTGACCCATCCTCCACCAGCTCCTTGATGTAGTGATGAATAACATCAATGTGCTTGCTGCGAGGCAGGAGCTGCCAGTCTTTGGCCCAACTTAGAGACCCTAAGTTGTCACCCTGAATGGTAACCAAAGCACAAGGCAGACCCAGATCCACCCTCAATTTCTTCAACCATTGTACCTCCCTGGCAGCCTGGGACAGGGCCTGATACTCAGCCTCACTAGAGCTAATGGCAACAGTAGGCTGCCTCTTGCTCATCCAGTTCACTATGCACCCCCCAGCTAGCACAGCAAAGCCAGTCTGAGACCGCCTGTCAGACCCATCATCAGCAAAGGATGAGTCACTAAAGACAGTAAAAGAGAACTCAGGGTTGTGGGTGTAAGTGAGACCCAGGTGGGAATGTGTTCTCAAATACAAGAGCAACCGCTTGGCAGCCCCCCAGAGAGGGACGGTAGGGTGAGCAGAAAACCTGGACAGGTAGCTCACAGCAAAAGAAATATCAGGCCTGGTGCAAGTAGCCAGGTATAGCAAAGCACCCACAAGAGAGAGGTACTGGCTATTAGACGGCAGGGGTTCTCCAGGGGCGTCAGAAACGGTGGACTTGGCCATGGGGGCAGCAAACCTGGGTGGGGCAGCATCAGTAAGACCAAACTGCTCCACCAGATCAACAATGTAGGTGTGCTGAGAGATGTTGATCTGAACACACCTGCCTTCAGAATCAAGTGTAACATGCATGTCCAAAGAGAGGAACTGAACCGGAACACCCATCTCTTTGACCTCCCAGCCAGCCTTTTCCATAGCCTGGATAAGCAACACATACCTATCCAGCTCACTAAAAGCACAGATAAAATCATCAACATAGGTCAGAACATAGCTCCACCCACCATCAGAATCCTTCCTAAAATACAGAGCAGGTTCAGCCTTGCACATAGTGAAGCCGTGTGCAACCAGAACCCGCTTGACATCCCTACTCCAAGCCCTGGGTGCCTGCTTCAATCCATAAAGAGACTTGAGCAGCTTGCACACAAGGGGAACACCGTTGGGACCAAGGTGCTGAAAGCCCTCAGGCTGGCGGCAGTACAGGTCCAGACCAGGTTCCAGCTTAGCGTTCAGAAATGCAGTTTTGATGTCCAGCTGCCGAACAAACATCTTTCTATGAGTGATGGCAGCCAGGAGCACCCGAAGACCTGCTTTAGAGGAGACAGGGGCATATACGTCATGAAAATCCAGCCCAGGACGTTGCAGAAAGCCACGTACCACAAAACGTGCCTTGAAGCGTATAGAACCATCAACCCCAATCTTCTTCACAAATAACCACCTGCCTGACAGGATCTTTTGCTTACGAGGCTGTGGAGTGAGTACCCAAGTACCATGGGCATGTAGGGAAGCCATCTCATCCTTCATAGCAAGAAGCCATTGATCCCTGTCAGGGTTGGTAGGGAGCATGGCAGCTTTATAGGTTAGTTCAGTGGAGGGGGCAACAGATGCTCCCACGTACAAGCAGTTTACTTGTACATGAGCAGCGGGGATATCAGCAGTATCAGCAGTAACCGGTAGTAGAGCCCCCAGTGCAGAACTACTGCCTGGTTGAACAGGGCCGGCCTTATTTGCCTCTAATTCAACGAAGCCTGGGTCGACCGGAACACCCCAGCCATACGCAGTATCGGAGCCTGACCAATGATCAAGATCATCACTTGCACTATCGGTAAAGGCTACATCATCACCCGGGCTCCCGATTAATCTATCAGGAACGGCAGGAGGCGAAGCGCTCACCGTCCCCTTCGAGCCATCCAAGATGATTGGAGCAGGGTGACTATTAGACAATGGACCTATAAGAGGCTCCACTATGATCTGAGATTGTCGTAATCCTAGAGCTTCACCGACGGAATTTGACGCAGAGGAGGGCCTGGCGACCCCCTGAGATTCGGCTAAGATTTTATCCGTAGGAACTGCAGAACCTCGCCCGCCCAGTGCATTCTCACGCAATACAGTACCAGCAGCCCCTGACCTGGGACGCAGAATCATCCTATGGCCAGGACAGTGGTCAACAATTGGGGAAAGCAAAGGATCTAAGGAATGGCCCGCAGCCTCAGGCATGTGTCCGTTGATAGCGGCAGGGATGCTAGAAACATACGGCGACCCGTCATAGGGAGGAAGCCCAGGAATACAGTTATAGCTAAACTGTTCATAGAAGAGTACATCACGACTCTCTACTACCTGGCGCAACTTAGGAACCCAAATAAAATAACCCTTACTCACCAGAGAATACCCAACCAGTCTACCAGATAACGCCCTTTCGTCCAGCTTGTTACGTTTCTTCCCATTGACTAACGTGACATAGCAGGGGCATCCAAACACACGTAACAACGACACATCAGGCATCACCCCATAAAACAACTTATAAGGTGTCTTGCGTCCCTGATTGGGCAGTCGGTTACGAAGTTAACAAGCAGCTAGGAAGGCATAAGGCCAGAAAGACTTAGCTAGCTTTGATTCCAGGTGGATACTCCTAGCTATAGACTGCAAGACCCATTATACCTTTCCACAGTTGCGTTCTGCTGGGCAGTGTACACCAACGATAACTCATGTACTGCCCCAACCGATATCAGCCAATCCTCGAACCATTTAACTATAAACTCCTTGGCCCTGTCAGATCTCAGACACTTAAAGGCAAACCCCTGCAGCTGATTTGACCATCTGAGGATGATAGTTTGGACTGCTAAGGGAGCTTCATCCCTGGTCCTCAAGCACAATACTTCAGCAAAGCCAGAGAATTGGTCTATGAGGCACAGGATGTAAAACTCCCCACGCAGACCCCTAATATGAACTGGTCCCATTATATCCAAGTGAAGTCGTTGGAGAGGTGCACGGATCTCAGTTTTTGCTTTCTTTAGGAAAAGGGAGACGTTTGCCCTTAGCCTTGTGACAAGCATCACATGGGATCTTACCCAACTTTTGCACTTGACCCAGACTGAGGGGTAAGTTCTTAACCATACCACTCTTGACAAGTTTGTGTAAGGCACTATAGCCGGGATGACCCAACCGCCTATGCCACAACCATGCAGGAGTGGTAGGGAGAACAACTCCACCGTCCTCATCAACATCAAGTGCAAACGCTGGATAATTGTCAGCAACTCTTAAACAACGACTGGAGGTGTGACAAGGCCTACATGCAAACTTGTACACACCATCACTGGAGGCAGGGAAGGACCAGAGAACAGAAGAGCCCTGAGTGGCAGTGCAACTAAGACTATCAAAAGAAACCTGGCAGTGGAGAGAATGAGCTACAGCATTTACTGACAGGAGATTCACCGGACAGTGAGGGATATAAAGAACATTGGTTAGAGTGATTGATGTTGGTAACCAATCACTACATAACACAATGGATCCCTTACCCTCTGACCGTTGAATCACCCCGTCACCAAATCGAACCGTAGGCCCAACAGCAGAAGATTCAAACACAGTGAACAAAGACTTATCACCCGTGATTGACATTCCAGCTCCAGAGTCCACATGCCAGACACCCTCAGAAAGACTAGGGCTACACACGTTAGATAACTTCGTAGTGCAAGAGAATAGGACAGAGCGTACCTCCTAGTTCTTGGACATGGCGTACCCATCAATCTGAGCCTGCAAGGAGGACAACTGCTTGCGAGTCAGCGAACCTGGAAGGGCCAAGGCAACGAGCACGGGTTCAATGCCCGGTGCACCAGCCTTGGCCTTTCGCAGGTGCGGATGTTTCGTCCAGCAACGGTCCTCCGAGTGGCTCGTTTTGGAAAGACAGGGGCCCCAAGTGCAATCCAAGCGCCTCTTGGTAGTCCCTGAGGACCAGGTCCCCTGCCACGCTGAAAAGCAGCATTGGCAGGGACCTGGGGAGGATCGCGGGACCAACCAGGATGCCTCGGATCAGACTTAGGGAGAGACACGTTCAAGAAATCTAATGATCTATATGCTGCCAGACAGGTCCAGTAATCAACAGGCTGGTTCTGATGCAGTGCGAGACCAAACTGTAGCCGCAGAGAGTCGAAGCGGGGGTGCATGATGCCATTAATAATAGTATGCATGGCATGGCGCTGAGGCTGTGGGTATCCCGCACTGCGGAGGTCAGTGCACAAGCCCCGGACCCTGCGAAAGAACACATCCACAGGTTCAGAGTTGTCCATGGTTGCACGCCGAAGCTCAACAAGCATGAGAGGGACACGAGCAGCAAGAGCATCAGAACGCTGTCTTCGGATATGCAAGAAGATATCCCGAGGAGTGGCAAAATCCTGATACACATTGACCATCGCATCCGTCATGTTCGCAAGCATCATAGTGAGACACATGAACTCCTGACGTTCCAGGGGCAGGGCACTAAAACCCAACAGTGCAGGATCTACACGAGACTCACCATGAGAGGCCGAGGGTCCAGCAGCAAGAGGATCAGGCACAGGAGCATACGAGGCACGAACCGACATAAAATACTCGGCAGCAATGCCAGCATCATATGCGCGCTGATCATCTAAGTTCCTAATGAGATCTAAGGAACGCGCAACACTCGCAACGAGCTCGAGTAAGCCATCACACGCTTAGGGCGACCCTTTCTATCTAGATTAGCCCGAGTGGCTGCCTCATCCAGCCTACCGTACAAAGTGCGATCAAGAGAATTTCCAGCATACTGGGCTTGGCGAATAAGCCGGCAGTCCCGCACAGCCAGCCGCACAGGTGGTGTGCCATCAAGCAGATGTTCCCAGGATATGCCGGACAGCGTAGGATTCATAGACGGCGGAGGGCCAGGTGCAGGTGGCAGATCCACCGGTGGAGGTGGAGGGGGCTCCTGCGAGGTGCCTTCAGCAGATCTGTGGACACTCGTGGCAGCAGCCTCGCGAGCCCGAGTATGGTAAGCACCAAGAGCCCGCTCTGCAGGGTTGCGAGCCTGCTCTGCAAGGTTGAGTAGAGGACCCAAAGGACCAAGAGACGAACTCCGCAGCAAAGACGGCTTGACCACCTCAGGTAGGTCCGGTGGAAGCGGCGCAAGCAGAGCGGCAGACGGAGGCTTGAAGACCGCAGGAGAAGGTGCCAATTGAGGCTCATACACCGGAGAGACAGTGGAGGTGTGGAAAACCCTAGTAGCAGAAGAGGGAGTGACTCCACCGAAGTCGCCACTTCTGGCACTCTGTAGATCTTCCATACAATCATCAGAGTAATCTTCCTCTGAGTCGTCAGACTTGCCGTAAGCATAGCCATCTTCATGGCTATGGAGAGCAAGGTCTACAGTGTCGTAGGTAAAGCGGGCATCAGCGGGTGGAGGCGACCTTGCATACTGGATAATCTGTGTGGAAACACAGCATAGGCGCATCAGAATATCCTCAACCTCAGGTCGGAGACGTTGGACAAAAGGAGAAGGAGACGGAGAAATGGAGGTATTGGAGGGGGGGGTGGCTTCCATGATGGCGGAAGGAGACTCATCTCCGGCAGCAGAGGCCGCTGGCGCGCAATCATCTAGCCAATCAGTGGGAACACGAATCTTTAGAGGAAGAATTCGGTCTCATCCATTACTGATAATGACGCTCTCCATACCGCGCGACCAGGAAATACCATTCTGTGGGGTAAGTTTCTCGAAGCCGGCAGGAGGCCCACGCGGAAGTTGCATTGTAAAGCAGTGGTAGAAGTAATAAGCCCGTAACCTATCAGGTAGAAAGCACTTCGAAGAGTGGAGAGAGATGTATGCAGCGGAGACAGACGCGCCAATCTATACACGGAGACAAGAATAGCGTTACAAGGACAGGCGGACGCCAAAGAACACCAGCGGTGGGAGAGGCGGATGCCTGTAACCTGACTAGACCCTAAGTCAGGAAACTTAAGCCAGGCACCGGCTATACAGAGTGTGTCAGTGAGAGACCGATGACGCAGTCAACAGGAAGCTGTCACCGTGTCATGAAGGATGACACAGTCTACGGGAAGCTGACACAGTACAGACAGAAACACTGTCTGGGCCGATAGTTCTAAGGAAGTACATAAGTAGTCACCAAGTCATAAAACGCGTGAGAGCACCGCAATTCATGCTGACAAGCTGTACTAGTAAAACACGAGTGCCTTATTGGCATCTGATCAGATGCCAATAAGGCACTCGTGTTCTAGTAGTACAGCTGACAATAATGCCTGATTCGGAAGGAAAACGGGGGGGTTTCATCCTCCCCAGAAGGTCGCGGTACACAGGCGGGGTGCGGGTCTGATCAGTACTAAGTTGCCCCCAATCGTAAGACCATAGCCGAGAGCTTGGCTGTGGATTTGTGGAACCTCTGGGTAATCTGTTCTCCTCCCAGGACATGCATTATTGTCAGCTGTACTACTAGGACACGAGTGCCTTATTGGCATCTGAATCAGATGCCAATAAGGCACTCGTGTCCTAGTAGTACAGCTGACAGTGGCGTAGGTATTAAACCCCCTAGAGCAGGACCCAGATCTCAACCACTTACAGTGGCGGAGGTAAGAAGCTAACAAATGAGAAGTCACAAGAAGAAGAAAAAAGGGATAATAAATTACGGTGCCACTAAGCAGTCCAGGGCTTCCTGTCTTGCTCTTTTACAAGTAGAAAGATAGTCGGCTAGGTTGCTCCAAAAAGTCTTAGTGCCATTTCCATTCATTAAGGTTCTGAATGTGGAATCGCAGAATTCCACATTCCAAACGGTTAAGTCGGTATCCTCATGGACATGCCTATAAATATCTGTAAACAGCTTCTGGTAGCGGAAGCGAATATCATTATAAAAAGGGCACTCAAACATATGCATTTCATCCTCAGGTTTTTGGAACCCACACATTTGACAGTGTCTCATTGAACGAGGGCTCTATCCACCACCCTCATTCTTTCTGTGTTCGGCCAATGGGAACCCATTATAAACTGTGCTATAGAACGAATCTGATCCTGCTTATGTAAGGCGGATGTAAAGGGAATCAAGCCATTCTCATCATTGCTGTTGGCTGCGAACCATTTCTGGTATCGGAGGCGTTTAAAGCCAACCCTTCTCTCATCAGGGATGTCTCTGACTGCATTGGTGTCACTTGGGTACTTAAACCTCCATGACTCAAAAACTTCAGACATAATACCTTCGATGTCAACAGCCTCCAAAATGTCGAGGTTTTTACTGGATCCTAGCTTGTGGAGAGCACAACGTAAGTCATGACCCCAGCCAGTGTTGGAATCAAAAGATTCCTCAAGAGCCATTTTTTAATGAGATCCTCAGGTTCTTTATATATGGTCTTGTTCCAGAAGCGCAAAGCTTGTTTAAGCCAAGCAAAACACAACGGGGTTCTACCCAGCTCTTCCATGATACCGTATACTTCTTTTTGGCACTCTGAATTGTTCATATTTGGTGGGTGAATATGCTTACAGATTAATAACTGCAACATGCTACGTATCTGTGGTACCATGTGCATTATGTGTGCAATTGAATGGATGATGAGTGCTTTGATCGGATGTTGAAGCAACGGCGAGAGACACAGCAACCATACATATCTATTGCAGGTTTTCTGATTTATATTACAGTATTGACCGTGGCCGCAATATATTGATTTTTACGTATGTACCGGTATATCGGGCATATTTTTAAGAATTATATGCGCCAAAAATGAGACCAATCAGGGATATGGTTGATTTTATGGAATTTTTACAGCGTGTTCAAGTCACGTTACCCGCTATAAAAGTTAGTTATAATCTGTCTTCAACCCCCAGGGGGCGGGTTGCAGAACTGAAATGAGTTGTTTCTGTGTTTCTGTCACTTATGAAGAACAGGTATTACAGGTCTGGGGTAGCCGATAGACAACAAGGGTGCTGGCGTCCGAGCCAAATATCTGAAGGCACGCAGGTGGTGAATTCGGGACCCCCCGGGTCGTTCTGGACTCGGGTTTCCGCCTGTAATTTTGACCCGAGATTCATCAACTGGCCAATCAATTCGGGACCTACCGCTCGAGAAGTGAGGTGTGTGATTGTTTTCATTCGGGTATGTTGTTTTGAGGGGGCCGCACCGTGTCACGCGTTTGGGGGGGGGCCCGAGTGTGTCAACCGTGCCTTGCGCGACCTCCCAGGCGGACTCGGAACTCCCCATGCGAACTCCCGAGTTTGTACGAAATCAGTAGGTTTGGAGGCGCGGGTACGCAGTTTTGAAGCTAAAGAACGGTGGTCGTGGCCGTTGCTAGGATATCCCAGGGGGGGTCTTACCTCTTGTGGTAGTGCCAGCCAGGCAGGCGATGTGTGGCTGAAAAGCCAATGGTGACGTTTAACACGCAGGCACTACCCCTGGCGTTGAGAGCCTGCCGAGGGGGTCTAGTTCTAACCTATAGGGGTCTAGGTTTACGTCCAGGTTTACGTCCAGGTTTCGAACCTGGACGTAACCTGGACGAGACGCCAGGTTTCACTTTAAACCAAACCTGGATGTGCCTGGACACTTTACCCCACGCCTAGACTAGATTCCCCAAACCTGGATGTGACTGGACACTTTAACCCACGCCTGGATGTGATTCCCCAAACCTGGATGTGCCTGGACACTTTACCCCACGCCTGGATGTGATTCCCCAAAGCTGGATGTGCCTGGACACTTTACCCCACGCCTAGACTAGATTCCCCAAACCTGGATGTGCCTGGACACTTTACCCCTGTGAATGTAAGATTGTTACAACGGCATAGGCTCGATAGAAGAGAAGATGCTATTAAGCGCAACAGGCGCAATCATATAGAATAGAGATGTGTACTGCAGGGTACTGCAGTCACGTGCAGGCCACAGCTAGCCTGTGGCCTGGCGGCAGGCAACACGGTACCAGGAGGGAAAGGTACCGGTGTGCATTATGCCGACTCAGAGACTGATATATAAATCAGTCAATAACATCCCCCCCAATTCAAGGTATTCTTGAGCTCAAGAGTTCCTGGAATTAACTGAGGGGCATAAGAAAATTAAAATATTAAAACTAGGGAGACTTTGGGAATTTCTAGTAGCTGAAAGGGAGAAATCACTTTAGCAGGGTTCTTCAAAGAAATATCAGTCGTCTGGGGTAGCTGGCTAGGTAAGTGGCACTGCAGGTAGGCTGCAGGCTAAGTAGCAGAAAGGCTGCTGAGAAGGTGCAAGGAAACTGCAGGTAAGCTGCAGGCTAGGTAGCAGAGAGGCTGCTGAGAAGGTGTAAGGAAACTGCAGGTAGGCTGCAGGCTAGAGCAGATAGGCTGCTATGGGAAGCTGGGGAAGGAAAGTCCAGGCTTGGTGAAGGCTTGTGAAGATATCCTTGGCTACGAGAAGTTGCATGATTCGAGACTCGAGGATTTGTCTTTAGACATGATGTCTGGACTAGTCCCCCCATAATTTGGGTGAGCTACATTAGGTAGATCCTAAATTAAAGCATAGACATCAAGAAGAGACTAGAGGAATTCTAAATTCAGAAGGGTGCGGCCTGTGGAAGTACATGGGGCAGTACAGTAGGCAGGTAATCTAAAAGATTCTAGAGTGTTCAAGTCTATTCTAATAGATGAAGAGCAATGTTTGTAACTGAATTAAGTGCCTGGCTTGCTGGGGAAGCCATCAAGGTCAAGTTGCTGGCAGATCTGGGAAAATAACTGGTCAAATGACTTGGGAGCTAGGCTTGGGGGGGTAAGAATGTTGATAAAGGTGAAGTCCATGGGGCTCCAGTTCATGCTGAGGTGGTTGACACATAGCACTTTGCCTCCAGGATGGGCACAGCTCCTGGGGTCCATGATCATCTTAGGTCTGAATGAGAGTGTGTGAGCATGTGCATTGACCATGGCAGCTTGGAGACAAATGGCCCACTGTAGAGTGGGTCTGGCTGTGGTAGAAACAGTGGGGTAGGCTTGCACCATTTGCTGGATTCTGCTGTTGTGCTTGATGATAGGACTGTAGGCATCAGATGGATCCTTGTGCATTGACCTGTGTGGTAACTGTTCCTTTTCAGAAGCCAGCAGGGTAGGGAACTTGCTGGTGAATGCTGTGATGAGCTTGGACAGTGGAGGCCTGGGCTTGATGTTGAAAGCTGGTGAAGCAGGCCTGCTGTTCAGGTGGTGTAGGGTGCATCCAAATCGTGTGAGACTAAGGCTGGAGTTGTTGGAGAAGTGGATGTGGTTGACATTCTGATTAACTTCTCCCAGTGGTAGTCCAATGTCTGGTGACCTGTTGACCAGTATCCATTGGTCCCAGGTAGTTTCTGTGTCTAGATCAGATGGCTTGAGTGGCCCGTCCCCATCTATGGGGCCATCATATTCCTCATAGTTGGTCCTGATCTGGTCACTGAGGAGTTCCATCTCTGCTCTGGCTCGTTGTAGGCTCAGGTTGTCCAGCTGTTGTTGGAGGGCTGGAGTGGTTTCTGGAGGGTCATCTACTCCTAGTCCAGGGTCATCCTGGGGCTTGTGTACCTCTGGATGGATGAGCTCTGGCATGTCATCACTGTCAGTATCATCAGCAGAGTCTTCCAGATTGCCTGCAGTGGAAGGGGAATGGTACTGGCAGATAGGGGGAGGATGGTCCTGGAGGTCTTGGTCTGCCTCCACATGAGTGGGTGGGTACTGCCCTATCTCAGAATCAGTGTGGGTTGCAGATGGAGTAGAAGTAGAGGGGAAGTCCTGGAGGTCTTGATCTGCCTCCACATGAGTGGGTGGGTACTGCCCTATCCCAGGAGCAGTGTGGGGTGCAGATGGATCAGAAGTAGAGGGGAAGTCATGGAGGTCTTGGTTTGCCTCCACATGAGTGGGTGGGTACTGCCCTATCTCAAAATCAGTGTGGGGTGCAGACGTTGCAGAGGTAGAGGGGGGAACCTAGCAGTCTTGATCAGCTCTACTGTGGGAGGTCTCATGAGTGGGTGGGTACTGCCCTGTCTCAGAGTCAGTGTGAGTTGATGGAGGCTTGGTAACCATCATGATGTAGGCAATGTTAGGGTCCACAGGGATAGAGGGATTACTGGCAGTGACTGGTGAAGTTTGGGTAAGCTAGAGTCCATGCCTTTGGGGGCATGAGAGAAGCAGTTTGGTACCAGATGGTCTTGGGATGGAGAGTATGGCTTGGGTCTTGGACAGGTGAACTTGGAGGTCTGGGCACAGGCTGGTGGCTGCATGAATGCTAATGATGTTGGGCATGTTGCAGTCAGCAAGAAGTACATTGTTCAGGATGATCAGAGTCCTGCCATGGCCCTTGATCTTGGCCTTCCCTATCTGCTTGCAGAGGATAGGTGGAGAGTCTTGATCTGCCAGCTGCAGCCTAATAGGCTGTGGGAGGTCCTGAATGTCATGCAGATGGGATATGTTACTGGTTGCATGAGAGTGTGCTGCAGTATCTATGATCCATTCTGTCTGCAGTGCTGCCTGGAAAACTTCTCCATCTTCTATAGTGCATTCACCATCAGCACTTATTTGTCCAAAGAATGCTGTATTAGCCAGGGGGTCAGGTGGCAAGGCAAATGAAACAAACTTGCCTCTGGTTGGTGTAGCAAATCTCATGGGCTAGAGGTTGTCTTCATCCAGTGCCAGGGACAGGAAGTTGTGTTCTTCACCCTCACTGTCAGAGTTTGAGGTGGACTGATCACCATCAGCAACGTGGGCATGGCGTCCCCTGCTTGGGTATCTTCTTAGACGCCTCCTGTCTGTACTGGTCTTCTTGGGAGTCTTCTTGTCGTCAGGATCCTTGTCATCTCCTGATCTGTTCTTGGGAGGTGACTTAGATCCATGGTCAGCATCATCTGAGTCAGCTGGCCTGAAAGCCAGGTCAGTGTCCTCACTGGTGCAGTCTCTGGAGCTATGGCCTATTCCCCCACAGTTCCAGCAGATCATCTTCTTGTAGGAGATAGTCCCTGTCTCTGAATGGGAGGTGCTTGCTGTTGAATGGCTTCCTGGCCCTGTAAGCTGCAGCTGCCATCTCAGCCTCTTCAGGAGATGGTGCAGGGTCAACTTGCTTCACTAAGCACCAGTTGAAGAGGGCACTTTGGAGCATAGCAAAGGTGGTGACAGCTGTGGGGTTGAATTGATTGATATACCCATCATATTCAGGGCGGGAGTTCAGTCCCTTGACAATAAGGTTGAGAAAGGTGCTGGTAGAAACGATGTGGGTGCCTTGAATCTTGGGAATCTGAGAATATATATCAGCTGCCCTAGAGAGGTATGTCTGCAGGGATTCAGTGGAAGTCATACGTATTCCCATTATGGCAGTCAGGGTGGTATGCCTAGCCTAGCCTGCTGCCTTCCTCAGAGTACAGGGCATCCAGAAACTTGAAAGCTCTAGTGGCCATATCTGTGTTAGCATGAATGGCCTGCTGGATGGGATCTGATACATGATCTATGATGATCTTGAAGGCCTTGTTGTTCTTCCAAGTGGAGATCCTGGTGGGGACACCATGAGCCGGAACAGCTGGATCAGCACCCGCAACAACAGGGTAAGTAAAGTCATCAGCAGGGTAACCATCAGAGTCGGCAGGCTCGCCAGCGACCACCGCCTGTTGGCAGTCGAAAGCAATGGCAATGGTATCCCTATCTGATTTGAGGGCGAGAAGGATATTCTGCCTGGCGCAGCGCCAGTTGTAGAGGTTGTTACCGGTGAATATACGTGGAGGTGGCATGGTGAGGTCTTCTGTGTAGGAGTCTTGGCGTTGTAGGTCGGAGTGTTGGGATAGGGGGAGTTACGAGGGCGGGGCAGGGGAAGAGGGGATGGAGTGTGTGTGGGAATCGGCGATCCAAAGGGATCCAGCGGATTACCGGGGGTTGAACGTTGCCAAGCGGCAATGTTCGACGACAGAAGCTTCTCTTAAGCTGGGGTCGTAGACAAATTGATCGTCTGAGATCAATACAGCACTGTGTGGGTCTTGGTGAGGGCGTCGTCCTGTACTCACTTCATAGATTTCGGTGACTTGTGGTCGCTCTTACTTGCTCCAGTCGTAGGACGCAGTGGCAGATCCAAGGAGTTTTGGTAGGAAGCGGCAGGCGGAGCAGCGGGAAGTAGGATCCGCACAGGGAGTCCAGGTGCTTAGTTAAAACTCGGGCCTTCGACAAGTCAGAGGGGAACTGAATCCAAACGCGGAAATCAGCGGCTGTTCTTCGTTAGCGTCTAAAGATGGCGCACATAACCTGTGAATGTAAGATTGTTACAACGGCATAGGCTCGATAGAGGAGAAGATGCTATTAAGCGCAACAGGCGCAATCATATAGAATAGAGATGTGTACTGCAGGGTACTGCAGTCGCGTGCAGGCCACAGCTAGCCTGTGGCCTGGCGGCAGGCAACACGGTACCAGGAGGGAAAGGTACCGGTGTGCATTATGCCGACTCAGAGACTGATATATAAATCAGTCAATAACAACCCCACGCCTGGATGTGATTCCCCAAACCTGGATGTGACTGGACACTTTACCCCACGCATGGATGTGATTCCCCAAACCTGGATGTGCCTGGACACTTGACCCCACGCCTGGATGTGATTCCCCAAACCTGGATGTGACTGGACACTTTACCCCACGCCTGGATGTGATTCCCCAAACCTGGATGTGACTGGACACTTTATCCCACGCCTGGATGTGATTCCCCAAACCTGGATGTGACTGGACACTTTACCCCACACCTGGATGTGATGCCTCAAACCTGGATGTGACTGGACACTTTACCCCACGCCTGGACTAAAAAATCAAACCTGGATGTGCCCGGACACTTTACCCCACATCTGGATGTGATTCCCCAAACCTGGATGTGACGAGACACTTTACCCCACGCCTGGACTAGAAAAATGAAACCTGGATGTGCCTGGACACTTTACCCCACGCCTCGATGTGATTCCCCAAACCTGGATGTGCCTGGACACTTTACCCCACGCCTGGATGTGATTTCCCAAACCTGGATGTGACTGGACACTTTATCCCACACCTGGACCAGAAAAATCAAACCTGGATGTGACTGGACACTATAACCCACACCTGGACTAGAGAATCAAACCTGGATGTGACTGGACACTTTACCCCACGCCTGGATGTGATTCCCCAAACCTGGATGTGACTGGACACTTTACCCCACGCCTGGATGTGATTCCCCAAACCTGGATGTGACTAGACACTTTATCCCACGCCTAGATGTGATTCCCCAAACCTGGATGTGACTGGACACTTTACCCCACACCTGGATGTGATGCCCCAAACCTGGATGTGACTGGACACTTTATCCCACGCCTGGACTACAAAATCAAACCTGGATGTGACTGGACACTTTACCCCACGCCTGGATGTGATTCTCCAAACCTGGATGTGCCTGGACACTTTACCCCACGCCTGGATGTGATTCCCCAAACCTGGATGTGACTAGACACTTTACCCCACGCCTGGACTAAAAAATCAAACTTGGATGTGCGTGGACACTTTACCCCACGCCTGGATGTGATTCCCCAAACCTGGATGTGCCTGGACACTTTACCCCAGGTCTGGGTCAAAGGGTCCAGGTTTGGGATCGAAGGGTCCAGGTTTGTGTCAAAGGGTCCAGGTTTGGGTCAAAGGGTCCAGGTTTGGGTCAAAGGGTCCAGCTCTGGGTCAAAGGGTCCAGGTTTGGGTCAAAGGGTCCAGGTCTGGGTCAAAGGGTCAAGGTTTGGATCAAAGGGTCCAGGTTTGAGATCAAAGGGTCTAGGTTTGGGTCAAAGGGTCCAGGTTTGGGTTAAAGGGTCCAGGTTTGAGATCAAAGGGTCTAGGTTTGGGTCGAAGGGTCCAGTTTTGGGTTAAAGGCTCCAAGTTTGGGTCAAAGGGTCCATGTTTGGGTCAAAGGGTCCAGGTCTGGGTCAAAGGGTCCATGTTTGAGATCAAAGGGTCTAGGTTTGGGTCAAAGGGTCCAGGTTTGGGTTAAAGGGTCCAGGTCTGGGTCAAAGGGTCCAGGTTTGGGTCAAAGGGTCCAGGTTTGAGATCAAAGGGCCTAGGTTTGGGTCAAAGGGTCCAGGTTTGGGTCAAAGGGTCCAGGTCTGGGTCAAAGGGTCCAGGTTTGGGATCGAAGGGTCCAGGTTTGTGTCAAAGGGTCCAGGTTTGTGTCAAAGGGTCCAGGTTTGTTTCAAAGGGTCCAGGTTGGGGTTCAAAGGTCCAGCTCTGGGTCAAAGGATCCAGGTTTGGGATCGAAGGGGTCAGATTTTGTCAAAGGGTCAGGTTTGTGTGTCAAAGGGGTCCCAGGTTTGGGGTCAAAGGGTCCAGTGTTGGGTTAAGGGTCCAGGTCTGGGTCAAAGGGTCCAGGTTTGAGATCAAAGGGTCTAGGTTTGTGTCGAAGGATCCAGGTTTGGGATCAAAGGGTCCAGTTTTGTGTCAAAGGGTCCAGGTTTGGGTCAAAGGGTTGAGGTCTGGGTCAAAGGATCCAGGTTTGGGATCAAAGGGTCTAGGTTTGTGTCAAAGGGTCCAGGTTTGGGTCAAAGGGTCTAGGTTTGGGTCAAAGGGTCCAGGTTTGGGTCGAATGGTCCAGATTTGGGATCAAAGGGTCTAGGTTTGTGTCAAAGGGTCCAGGTTTGGGTCAAAGGGTCTAGGTTTGTGTCAAAGGATCCAGGTTTGTGTCAAAGGGTCCTGGTTTGGGTCAAAGGGTCCAGGTTTGAGATCAAAGGGTCCAGGTTTGGGTCAAAGGGTCCAGGTTTGGGTTAAAGGGTCCAGGTTTGGGTCAAAGGGTCCAGGTCTGGGTCAAAGGGTCCAGGTTTGGCATTAAATGGTCTAGGTTTGGGTCAAAGGGTCCAGATTTGGGTGAAAGGGTCCAGGTTTGGGTCAAAGGGTCCAGGTTTGGGTCAAAGGGTCCAGGTCTGGGTCAAAGGGTCCAGGTTTGAGATCAAAGGGTCTAGGTCTGGGTCAAAGGGTCCAGGTCTGGGTCAAAGGGTCCAGGTCTGGGTCAAAGGGTCCAGGTTTTGGGTCGACCGATCCAGGTCTGGGTTAAAGGGTCCAGGTTTGGGATCGAAGGGTCCAGGTTTGTGTCAAAGGGTCCAGGTTTTGGGTCAAAGGGTCCAGGTTTGGGATCGTTTGGGTCGACAGGTCTAGGTTTGGGTCAAAGGGTCCAGGATTGGGTCAAAGGGTCTAGGTTTTGGGTTGACCGGTCCAGGCCTGGGTGAAAGGGTCCTAGTTTGGGTCAAAGGGTCCAGGTTTGAGATCAAAGGGTCCAGGTTTGGGTCAAAGGGTCCAGGTTTGGGTTAAAGGGTCCAGGTTTGGGTCAAAGGGTCCAGGTCTGGGTCAAAGGGTCCAGGTTTGGCATTAAAGGGTCTAGGTTTGGGTCAAAGGGTCCAGATTTGGGTTAAAGGGTCCAGGTTTGGGTCAAAGGGTCCAGGTTTGGGTCAAAGGGTCCAGGTCTGGGTCAAAGGGTCCAGGTTTGAGATCAAAGGGTCTAGGTCTGGGTCAAAGGGTCCAGGTCTGGGTCAAAGGGTCCAGGTCTGGGTCAAAGGGTCCAGGTTTTGGGTCGACCGATCCAGGTCTGGGTTAAAGGGTCCAGGTTTGGGTCGAAGGGTCCAGGTTTTTGGTCAAAGGGTCCAGGTTTGGGATCGTTTGGGTCGACAGGTCTAGGTTTGGGTCAAAGGGTCCAGGATTGGGTCAAAGGGTCTAGGTTTTGGGTTGACCGGTCCAGGTCTGGGTTAAAGGGTCCTAGTTTGGGTCAAAGGGTCCAGGTTTGGGTTAAAGGGTCCAGGTTTGGGTCAAAGGGTCCAGGTTTGGGTCAAAGGGTCCAGGTTTGGGTCTAAGGGTCCAGGATTGTGTCAAAGGGTCTAGGTTTGTGTTAACGGGTCCAGGTCTGGGTCAAAGGGTCCTGGTCTGGGTCAAAGGGTCCAGGTCTGGGTCAAAGGGTCCAGGTTTTGGGTCGACCGATCCAGGTCTGGGTTAAAGGGTCCAGGTTTGGGATCGAAGGGTCCAGGTTTGGGTCAAAGGGTCCAGGTTTTGGGTCAAAGGGTCCAGGTTTGGGATCGTTTGGGTCGACAGGTCTAGGTTTGGGTCAAAGGGTCCAGGATTGGGTCAAAGGGTCTAGGTTTTGGGTTGACCGGTCCAGGCCTGGGTGAAAGGGTCCTAGTTTGGGTCAAAGGGTCCAGGTTTGAGATCAAAGGGTCCAGGTTTGGGTTAAAGGTTCCAGGTTTGGGTTAAAGGGTCCAGGTTTGGGTCAAAGGGTCCAGGTCTGGGTCAAAGGGTCCAGGTTTGGCATTAAAGGGTCTAGGTTTGGGTCAAAGGGTCCAGATTTGGGTTAAAGGGTCCAGGTTTGGGTCAAAGGGTCCAGGTTTGGGTCAAAGGGTCCAGGTCTGGGTCAAAGGGTCCAGGTTTGAGATCAAAGGGTCTAGGTCTGGGTCAAAGGGTCCAGGTCTGGGTCAAAGGGTCCAGGTCTGGGTCAAAGGGTCCAGGTTTTGGGTCGACCGATCCAGGTCTGGGTTAAAGGGTCCAGGTTTGGGTCAAAGGGTCCAGGTTTTTGGTCAAAGGGTCCAGGTTTGGGATCGTTTGGGTCGACAGGTCTAGGTTTGGGTCAAAGGGTCCAGGATTGGGTCAAAGGGTCTAGGTTTTGGGTTGACCGGTCCAGGTCTGGGTTAAAGGGTCCTAGTTGTGTCAAAGGGTCCAGGTTTGGGTTAAAGGGTCCAGGTTTGGGTCAAAGGGTCCAGGTTTAGGTCAAAGGGTCCAGGTTTGGGTCTAAGGGTCCAGGATTGTGTCAAAGGGTCTAGGTTTGTGTTAACGGGTCCAGGTCTGGGTCAAAGGGTCCTGGTCTGGGTCAAAGGGTCCAGGACTGGGTCAAAGGGTCCAGGTTTGTGTCAAAGGGTCTAGTCCTGGTTCAAAGGGTCCAGGCACGTCCAGGTTAAACTTGGGGGCGTACAGGTGAAACCTGGAGGTTTGGGTCAAAGGGTCCAGACGCGTCCAGGTTAAACCTGGGCACGTACAGGTGAAACCTAGACCCCCTCGGCTCCTTCTCCTGGCGTTGCCCCACCCGGCCAGGCAGGTACTGAAAATATAAATGTGGTGTTTGAGGAAAACGTGTTGTCCGATTGGGGAGTATAATGGTTACATCCATATATGATACACCACAACTCACACTCCTTTCGAAGGTCGCCGCCCACTTACGATATGAGACGTCCTGCCGAGCCGGCCCCCTCCTACCGAAGGATTCGAACGTGCGCCAGCCCGGGATCGAACCCGCGTGGTACCGGTGATGGCCCCACCCTCCGACAAGTCGACCCACTCGGCCAAGCTCGAAACCTGTTGTGAAGTATGAGGAACACATGTTCTCCGTTTGCGGAATCTTGTGGTTATATCCGTATGATACACCACAGGTACCAAAGTCGCCATGGTGGGTCCCGTGTTAACATGGGGCTACTCACGCCTTGCCAAACTGCCTCTATCTATATTTGGTCGTGGCCTCTCCTCCTCGGCCTACGGCATTAGTAAGTTGCTCTACCATGCCGAATTTGAAGGCATCCCTTTAGACGTGGTTGAACAACTTTCATGCCTCACCACTAAGCTGGTGGACCGGGGTCTGGCCCCAGAATCCACGGCCCTAAAACTTCCAGGTGTTCCTTCTGCTCTCCTTCCTGGCTCCCCGAAGCTGGGCGGGCTTGGAGGTATTCCTTGGCAACACCACATCACCAGTCGCCATGCAGTTTGGGGAGTACGCCTCTTCCGTGGCCTTGCGAGGGGGATCCATGACCGGTCCCCGCCCTGGCTCATTGTAGCCCATGAGCTTCTCCTCACGCTCATGCCCCCTCATATGGCCTCTCAACCCCCAGCGTTAGGATTTCTCCATGCTTGTAGGGACACAACCCGCTTCCAAACCTCAGCCTGTGGCCAAGGCCTCCCCCATGGTCCTCTCCGCCGCATGGCGCTTGGAATAGCCGCCCTCTCCACTGCTGCTGGGCCATTGCGGGATGTCTCACATTGCCCACTAGAACTGGGTCCTTGGTGTCTTGCATCACCGCTGTAGGGTAACCCCCTTTTGCCAGCCCCACCCCCAAGATGCTACTCATAATGCCCCTTTGAGTGGTGTCCCAGGCACTTTTCTAGATGATGTGTTCTATCCTTTGATGCAAATTCCTTCCCTAGTCTGTGTCTCGGATGCCGTCCGCATCTCAGCCTCCCTCTCTGCCGCCCTTAGGGTGTGCTCCCGACTTGCATGGACTGGTGATGTTCGGCGGAACTTCTGCCGCCGCCACGTTTGGCAGCATGAAGTTACTCGCACTGGACTCATGCACATGCCTCTTACCATGTCTACGTTTGTAGAGGACCCCCTCCATGTGCAGGGGCTGCTGAGCTCTTTGCTTGATAGCATCCCCCAAAATTGGCGGTCACCTCCTCCTCCTCCCCCCTCACCCCCTCCTCCTCATCCCTCCAACCTGACACATGCCCAGCCTGATATCCCGGCCGCTATCAGTGGGCAGTTGCCTTCTCCTCCAGCACCCCCAGTTCAGTCTCGGCATTGATTTTTGCTGAGTATGTAACTATATCCTCTCTCATGGTGGGTCCCGTGTTAACATGGGAGTTCCCAACCCTCCACATACGTCAGTGGCGGATCCTCCGATGGCCCATGACCATTCCCCCGACCATTTGCTTCTCTCCCAGAATGAGCTTCTTCCCCTGATCCTCCCTGACAGCCTGGATGACTAGCTTGGATTTGTTCTTATCCCTTTGTAGCAACCGTCTTGTTTCTGGCGGTGTAGGTGATGGGGGGTAGCTTCTGTTTTCTCTTCTCGAGTCTCCGTTTGACTCTTGACCTGTTTGACTACTCTCCTGTGCCCTCTCTCCGTCCTTTAGCTTGATGGTTTCTTGACAGATAGGCTATGGACTCTCTTAGCTTTTCCTCGCTGGTCTTGGTCTTTCGCTTTTCCTCACGCTTTTTATCGTGTTAGTAGTTCTGCTTACGTTATTAAGTGTCCTTTCTTAGCTGTGCTTTTCCTTGTGGCGTTTTGGCTGACGGCTTGGCCTTGTGTTTGCCTTTAGATAGGGAGTGTTAAGGCCGCCTTTTTAGAGCTCCATGCCTCTCTCCTTGTTTATTTGGTGATTTTCCTGTGCCTTTTGTCCTTCACGTCTTCTGGTAGAATCTCGCTTTTTAGGCCTCGGCAACTCTCAGCCCTTCTACAATATACTCTTTATTCGCTAGTTTCTCTATGCCTTTGTAATTCGCATTGCTTGTTGTCAAGCCTTTTATTTGCTCTTTCGTACGCTTTTTTGGAGGTCACCTCCTGGACCAGGTTCTGAGGGGTATGTTGCCCAAACCCTCACTGTTACAAAACTGTCCAGCTGCCTCGGCGCTGTTCAGTCTCGGCATTGATTTTTGCTGAGTATGTAACTATATCCTCTCTCTCATGCTTGTTGTCAAGCCTTTTATTTGCTCTTTCGTACGCTTTTTTTGAGGTCACCTCCTGGACCAGGTTCTGAGGGGTATGTTGCCCAAACCCTCTCTGTTATAAAACTGTCCAGCTGCCTCGGCGCTGTTCAGTCTCGGCATTGATCTTTGCTGAGTATGTAACTATATCCTCTCTCTCTCATGCTGCATATTAAGGTGCTCATAGCGCGTGCCGTTGATCGGTCTTTTGCTCTTTTGGCTTAGCCCTCTTCTCTTGTGTTTGTTGGGCTTGTTGCTCTGGATTGCCTGCCTCAGCATCCCTCCCCTTCACGCTCCCCTTTCCGCTCTTCTTTCCGCCACTAGTTTGTTTCCTTTTTTGGGGCTTGACCTAGTTTGTTTTCAGGTTTGTGGGGGTGCCTTCAAAACCCTCGTGCTTTCGTGTTATAAAATTGGATGGTCGGCAGGCTGTGCTGCTGTCCAGTCTCGGCAGTGATTTGCTGAGTTTATGTAACGAATCCTCTCTCTCTCTCTTCTCTCTCTCATGCGGGGCGCTGCATCCTTGTTTCCAACAAAGCAAAATATTGAATGCGTCCACTGGACAGTTTGGAAGCGCGGGAACGCTAGGGGTCGCCGTTGGAAGGATATCCCAGGGAACTGGTTTGAAGCCGACCGCTGCCGGCTGCTGCTGCCCGGCTACGTCACATGCCAAACCTTGCAGGCGGTCTCGGAACCCATGCGAACGTTTGTACCTCCATAGTTTGCAACACGAAGGTCGCTAGTGCTTAATTCCAAGCTCCACAAGTGCATGAGATGGCTCTGTACTCGTTTTCCATGGAATTTTTCATTGTGCAAGTTCGCAAGGCTGGAAACATGACGCACGGCCCTGCGGGTGAGTTGTGGGTGAAATCCGTGCTAATAATAGCTGAAGTGCCCTAGGGGACTGTTTCGTCCAATGTGATTTGTACATGTTTCGCATCGATTTTTTGACAACAATTCTGTCCCCAAACCAATGTATGCGCACATGTTTGGATGGTACGAATTTGAAATGTTGAAAAATGTTACCCGATAATTGTAGATGTTGGCCCAAAAAGCACAAATCTGAGCTTCTTGTCTTAAATTGCGATGCTCATATGTGCTCTCGTGAGAATATGTCCGGTATCAATACGTCTTAAAATTATAATATAGTATATAATGTTTCGTTTTTTGTGATTTGAAGTGAAACCTGAAAGTGTTGTTACGAAACACACACGGACACACGTTTTTGACAGGCTAATCCCTCTTCCAAATCTTTAGATTTTTTCATTCGGGTATTGATGTAGTCCCTTCTTCCAAAAATCTGTTGATTGTTTTCATTCGGGTGTTGCTCGCTGTCTCCGGAGATGTAACATATTACATATGTGCGCAGCAGCACTCACAAGGTGGACCATCGTTGGTCGTTGGGAATGAGGTTGGGATTTGTTTATATCTTTTTAGGGATGATTCTGGATGATTAGTTCATTACAATACCTGTACGCGCTATAAGTAATGGCAAGAATAAGTTTGGTAGATGGCCGGTAAATGGGTCCATTTCCCTTGAAATGGGCCCTAGGAAAGGCCGGTAAATGGTCGGTAAATGGGCCCATTTCCCTTCAAATGGGCCCCAGAAAAGGCCGGTAAATGGCCGGTAAATGGGCCCATTTCCCTTGAAATGGGCTCCAGAAAAGGCCGGTAAAAGGCCTGTAAATGGCCGGTAAATGGGTATATTTCCCTTGAAATGGGCCCCAGAAAAGGCCGGTAAATGGCCGGTAAATGGGCCCATTTCCCTTGAAATGGGCCCCAGAAAAGGCCGGTAAAAGGCCGGTAAATGGCTGGTAAATGGGTCCATTTCCCTTGAAATGGGCCCCAGAAAAGCATGGCAACAATTACCGGTACTTGGCAAAGGGGTCCATGGCTGGAACTGACTCAAGTTGAGATCTGAATTCCAGTTGGTAAATCGTCGGTTTGCTTACATGCTCTTGTAACATTTCCTTGTTACATGTTCACAAAGTAGTCAGCCCAAGCTTGCTGTAAAACCACGTAACAATTCAAATGGGGAGCAGAGGTAGGCTGGCTGGCCATCCAGTATGTAACAATTCAATTAAAATCAGCAGCAGAGGTGGACTGGCTGACCATCCAGTGCTTGGAGTAAATCCACGGAACAATTAAATTAAATCTGGAGCAGAGGTGGGCTGGCTGACCATCCAGAATGTAACAATTAAATTGAAAGTAGGAGCAGAGGTGGGCTAGCTGATCATCCATTATGTAACAATTAAATTAAAATCAGGAACAGAGGAATTACACAAGTAGACTTTGTAATGTAATGTAATGTAATGTAATGTAATGTAATGCAATGTAATGTAATGTAATGTAATGTAATGTAATGTAAGAGGATCCGGCAGCCAGGGCGGTCTGTTTCCGGGCTTCTTCTTCCCCCTCATGGCTCCAACTTCATGGAGTCGCTGCACAACTCGCGGCTCAGGACGTAACAACTGAGCTATCTTGCCAACCGAAGTGCTTCGGGAGCAAGCTTCAGAACGACTAGCCGCCTCTTTGTGTGGTGTACAGGTTCGAATCTGCACCGAGACATGTGCGCTAGAAATCCCTGATCCCCAAAGTTCTCGCACGGGGGTAATTGTTGGCTGCAATGTGCAGACGGTTAGACCCCAAACCTGGCGTATAGAACCTTCTAGCAATCCTTATTTGAGGAGTCGCTGGGCACCATAGAGCGCACTTGATGGATGTCCAGCAGCTTGGGCGCAGCCTTTTGTAGTGTGTTAAAAACAATTCAAACCAGTGTACTGAAGAGTACAGTTGTAACCGTAACTTAGCAACGGCAAACCAGCTGGACTGGACTCAGGTTCGAGCAGAAAAGGTTTGGCAAAGGGTCGTTTGGCCAGGGCGTGTACGGTAAACCAGGGCGCGTACGGTAAACAAACAATAAATGGTAATGTGCCAGTAATACATGTCAAATGTCATCGTGCGACATTGTTCCGGAGGTGCTACAATCATTTGAACTTGAACTCGGTTACATCGCTCCACATGATGCTGATTAACAGCTACGCCAGCAATTTGACCGCTCACCATCTTCGGTAGTAGTGTTTGTACTACCCATGCTTACTCCGCCTGCGTTTTTAAAAGTTGTCAATAGGTATTTTACCATAGGGGGTTGGCCTCCCGACAATGACCAGCGGCACCGAGGATTCAGTTCGAATGGCGTTGCCAGTCTTACAAAGAGTAGGCACACTTAGGAAGGTGTGTAGCCGCACATACATTCACACCCCTCAAGTGCGCCTACTTAGCACTTTGTAGGA
Source organism: Chlamydomonas sp. ICE-L (assembly GCA_013435795.1). NCBI lineage: Eukaryota > Viridiplantae > Chlorophyta > Chlorophyceae > Chlamydomonadales > Chlamydomonadaceae > Chlamydomonas > Chlamydomonas sp. ICE-L. The sequence continues at coordinate 1,046,060 of JACBWV010000109.1, forward strand.
GGGGCAACGCCATTCGAACTGAATCCTCCGGGTCGCTGGTTTGGGTCGGGAGACCAAGCTACTGGGGTGACAGTCCTTTTACAACTAAAAAAATAAAAATAAATCATGTTTACTGCGCCTGCAGATGGTGAGCAGCCCGAAGGCTGACAAACCATGTTTTCTATACAAATACCAAAATAACGGCCATGCACCACATCTGTAAACAACTTGCACAAGAGCCTTAGTGCAACCCACAGGATGTGGGCTGTGTTGTGTTGCCTGCCTGCTCTCCCTTGGAAGCATACTTGGATATGAGGGCAGCAGCATGTGAATGAAATACCTGGGTGGGTGACAGAATGACACCAATAGGTGGAGAGATGGACAGAGATAGTTTAACTCAGGCAATGATTAAATCAAGGGGCGCCGCTAAGGCGCCCCGGGAAGGTTCTCACAGATGAGGTTACGGCTAAGACCTGCGGCTGTGTCCACGTGTTCACACGCGTGGACACGCCACAGACAGTGAGACTGACCTACTGGTCACCGAACTCTTACAGTGGGGGGGTTGCCACGAGGTAGAATAGCGTTTGCGTGGTGGGGTAGCTTGGCGGGGGAGGACACGCCAGCAGGGACAGGGGATACGGGATAGGGGATATAGGAAATTGTGGCTAATGCTAGCCACTCCACCTGATGCTAAGCCGATGCCATTGCCACCCACCCACCCACTCATAGCACTCACCCACCTAAAACACCCACTAGCCACTCCACCTGATGCACTCACCCACTGACCCACCCCATGCACCCATACTCGGACACATCATTAAACTGTCTAAGCCGCTTACCGGTTGTCGGTTCCGGTTTCCTTGGGTATCGCACGGGGGGACGTGGCATTGGAAGACGGTGAGCAGCCCAGAGTTGGCTGAAAAATCATGTAAATATCCAATCAATCTGCAACCCACTGTTTCGTTTTGGAGATACGCGTAGCGGCTTCTAGACAGCTCCTTTCCCGCACCCTTGGGCCGAACCTGAAACTAGTAAGCGCGTCTGCAAGCTGGGATAATAGGCATTTCAATGCAGCTTTACTCTTTGGGATTGGCTCGGTCGCTGGCTTATGGAGCTGGGCGGAAGCTGCTACACATAGCCCAAAAATGAAGCAGTGCTGCACCCCACTCAGTCGCTGGCTTATGGAGCTGGGTGGAAGCTGCTACACGTAGCACCAAAATGAAGCAGTGCTGCGAGCCATACACATGATGTTGATTAACCCGTATTCACATCAAATAAAAAATTAAACAAATATAGGGCTGAACCTCCCATACCCCCCACTGGTCAAGGTAGGGGGAAGCTACTCCGGGGGTGACCAGTTAACCCTAAACCCCCAACACCAGAGTGGCTACACCCGAAGTAGCCTCACCCACCACTGGTTGAGTTGGTTCCCTTGAATGCATGTTGCAAATTGCAATTGCACAGAAAGTGTGTTACCAGGTGTCGCCCCTCTGGCTTTGATGCATGTACAGGAATGCACACTACATATAGTGTGTTGCCAGGTGTCGCCCTTCTGGCTTTGATGCGTGTACAGGATTGCACAGAAAGTGTGCTCCCAGGTGTTGCCCTTCTGCCTTTGATGCATGTACAGGAATGCACAGGTAGCGTGTTGTAAGGTGTCCCCCTTCTGCCATTGATGCATGTACAGGAATGCGTAGGTTGCGTGTTGCCAGGTATCGCCCTTCTAACCTTGAATGCATGATATACTTTTACTGCCATAGACAGCGAGCAGCCAAATTGCTGGCTGAAGCTATGTAAACAAGTTAAAGTTCAAGTTCTTGAATGCATGTACAAGAATGCACAGAAAGTGCGTTGCCAGGTGTCGCCCTTCTGACCTTGACAAGTCGTTAAACTGTCGGTGCAAGCTAAAGTAATAATAACCCCTGGTGGGGCGTGGTATTAAGGGAGGCCCGTCTTACGGCAATAGGGAATGGGCTGCTACTTTACCTGGACAAAGCTACCATGGCCGTGTACAGCAACCGCGAGCACTACAGCGCACCCGGAGGGATTCGAACCCCGCACCTTCTTGTTTCAACGAGCTCTACCATTGAGCCATTCGTCGAACCGGGATCAGTCGGTGTAGGCTACTAATGTCTGTAAGGGCAGCCCTAGAACTGCAAGCACGCAGATGCCTGCACCCCTTTGACTGCACTGACTCCCCCCCCCCCCCCCCCCCCCCCCCCCCTCCCACCCAAGGAATCGGCTGGATGCAACTGACACTGGCCAGGGCATTCCTTTTGGCTCCAGCTTCCAGCTTACCTTGGGGGGTCTGTCTGATTGGGATCAGTCAGTGTAGGCTACTATTGTCTGTAAGGGCGGCCCTAGAACTGCAAGCATGCAGATGCCTGCACCCCTTTGACTGCCATTTGACTGCACTGACCCCCCCCCCCCCCCCCCCACACACACACACACTCCCTGCGGGGAATTGGCTGGATGAGGAGCACCAGACACTGGCCAGGGCATTCCTTTTGCCTCCACCTTGGGGGCACTGTCTGAACGGGATCAGTCAGTGTAGGCTACTGTTGTCCTTAAGGGCGGCCCAGCCCTTACCTTGGGGTCCCCCTGCCCCAGAGGAATCGGCTAGATGAGGAGCACCTGACATGGGCCAGGGCATCTCTTATGGCTCCAGCTACCACCTTGGGGGCACTGTCTGAGCGGGATCAGTCGGTGTAGGCTGCTAATATCTTGAAGGGCGGCCTGTCCTTTTCTGGCTGGACCCGTCATTTCCTGTCTCGTCATGCGACCAATTGTGGCGGCCCAGCCCTCCCCTCGGGGGCACTGTTTTTCTTTTCGGCTTCGAGCAGCAGCTTCTAGGCAGCTCCCCCAACCAGCCAGTGGACTACACCCTATGATTTCAGAAGTGCTAGGAAACTGATCATGGCAGCTTCAAGGTGCGCTAGGGTGTGTACGGTTTGGATGGGTGGCCAGGAAGGGGAGCTGCCTAGAAGCTGTTGCTTGTAGCTGATAAGAAAAATAAACAACTTGAGGGGTCTGGGCCGCCCTTGAGAAACATTAAGAAGTCCTAGGCATGTATATTATCGGTCTGGTGGTAGTTGTGGTAGTGGTGGTGGGTGGGGGAGAGGAGAGGAGGTGGTGTTGGTGGTCGTGAGGTGGTGTTGGTGGGGGGGACTTGAGTGAGAGAATGAGTTCAAACCCTGTCAAACTCCCTGGTATACGAGACTATTGCACGGGGAGAAGTATTGTATTCTGCAGACGGTTGGATGCGAATTGCTGGCGTATAGAACCATGTACCAATTCTTCTTCTTCTTCTCCTTCTTCTTCTTCTGTAGTTGCAAGCGCAATAGCGTGTAACAATAACGTGTAGTGCCCAGACTTCTAACAGAGAGACAAAGCTGATGTCGTGACTAATGTCGTGACTAATGATGTGACTTCTGTTGTTGCGAGTGCAATAGCTTCAGTAACGTGTAGTGTCCAGACTTTTAACAGAGAGACAAAGCTGATGTCATGACTAATGTCGTGACTAATGATGTGACTTCTGACTGGGAGAACAATTGCTAGTCAGCGTCGCAAGCGATGCGGAAATTTGGCGGAGAGTGTTGACTATCGGAACGACAGGTGGCAACGGAATGGAGCGGACCGAAGCCAGTTAGTAACGAGACTGTTGGCTGACGTGTCTAGCTTCGTCTCGGTCGTCCGTCGGACAGACGGACAATGGGGTGAATCTGGGGGCTCCCACCTCCCAGAAGGGGGGGCTCCGTCAAAAAGCTAATGACGCAGCAATACTAAACGCAGATACAACTATGATATAGACTTCTGGTAGCTCGCCAATGTACTGCCAAGTACCACCACAGTGTCCTGGTTTTTTTAGGTACCCAAGTGGCCCTCGACTCCACAGCTGTTTCGGGCAGTTTAGCTGATGTACTTGTAAGTACCGCCTCAGTGTCCTGGTTGTTGATGGTACCCAAGTGGCCCTCAAATCCACAGCTGTATCAGGCAGTTTCGCCGATGTACTGCTAAGTACTGTCTCAGTGTCCTCAATTTCTATCGCTGTAACAATTCTACTTAATAGGTTCGGGAATAGTGGAATTTGTCCGATCTTCGAAGGCGTCAGTGTACGTTTGGAGGATCATAGTCCTACTTACGTATACAGTAGGATTCGTCCATCATACAAAAGACCATAGTGTTTTGGTGCGGGGGCGGGATATAGACTTCTGGATGCTTCATCACATTGGGTCTAACCCCCAATTGGGTTGTTTCATTGTTTGGACTATCTCTTCAACTTTCTGCTCGCTAGGAGAAGCTTTGCAGCTTAGTAGGTGAGCACAGGCAGTCGTCGTTGATCCACAGGCTGATGGATGACGTTGTGCCTGAGCTTGAACAGACCAGTGTGGTATATGAATACCTTCCACGCGTGCCATACGCTACAACCAGAGCCTACAGGCATAGGCATTCCCATGATGATGGGCTCACTGACACCCACCACATCATCGCAGCGGCCATGGATGGCTGCATCGTACAAGTGGTATGCCGTCATCTCAAAGCAGCCAACTGCATTGATGTTAATGTGCTTGGTGCACCCATGTTTTTGATAGTTGCTGTTTTTTTTAAAGAAAACGACTCTAGGAGAAGATTCGCAGCCTAGTAGGTGAGCATAGACAGTCGCCGTTGATCCACAGGCTGATGGATGATGTTGTGCCTGATCTCGGTCAGACCAGTGTGGTATATGAATACCTTGTGTGCCATACACTACAGCCAGTGCCTACAGGCATAGGCATTCCCATGATGATGGGTTCACTGACACCCACCACATCATCGCAGCGGCCATGGATGGCTGCATCGTACAAGTGGTATGCCGTCATCTCAAAGCAGCCAACTGCATTGATGTTAATGTGCTCGGTGCACTCATGTTATTCATTATATAGTTGCCGTTGTTTTTTGAAAGAATACAACTCTAGAAGAAGCTTTGCAGCTTAGTAGGTGAGCATAGGCAGTCGTCGTTGATCCACAGGCTGATGGATGACGTTGTGCCTGAGCTTGAACAGACCAGTGCCTACAGGCATAGGCATTCCCATGATGATGGACTCGCTGACACCAACCACGTCATCGCAGCGGCCATGGATAGCTGCGTCGAACAAGTGGTCCGCCGTCTTCTCAAACGAGGCTGTGTGCAAGACGCTGTCTTTCATCTTGGCAATGCCGAATCTTGTGATACCCAACACTTCACCTGGACATGTGTGTGACGATGATTTAAGTATAATGGTAGAATTAAATGATCACTGCAGCACGAAAGGCAGTGTGCAAGACGCTGTCCTTCATCTTGGCAATGCAGAAGTGTGTGATACTCAACACCTCACCTGGACATGTGTGGGGTGATGATTTAAGTGTAATAGTGGAATTAAATGATCCCTCAAGTTGTGTGGGATGATGATTTTAGTATACTTGTAGAGTTAAATGATCACTGCAGCACGAAAGTCAGTGTGCAAGACGCTATCCTTCATCTTGGCAATGAAGAAGTGTGTGATACCCAACACCTCACCAGGACATGTGTGGGATGATGATTTAAGTATAATGGTATAATTAAATTATCACTAAAGTTGTGCGGGATGATGATTTAAGTATAATGGTATAATTAAATTATCACTAAAGTTGTGCGGGATGATGATTTAAGTAGAATGGTCTAATTAAATTATCACTTAAGTTGTGCGGGATGATGATTTAAGTATACTTGTAGAGTTAAATGATCACTGCAGCACGAAAGGCAGTGTGCAAGACGCTGTCCTTCATCTTGGCAATGCAGAATCTTGTGATACCCAACACCTCACCTGAGCATGTGAGGGATGATGATTTTAAGTATAATGGTAGAATTAAATTATCACTAAAGTTGTGCGGGATGATGATTAAAGTAAAATGGTAGAATTAAATTATTACAGCAGCACGAAAGGCAGTGTGAAGGACGCTGTCCTTCATCTTGGCAATACAGAAGTGTGTGATACCCAACACCTCACCTGGACAGGGGATGGTACTGCTGTTATGGTAGTGCTGATGGTACTGGTGTTATGGTACATAATTCTGCAACTCATAAACCTGCAACCACAGAATGCCGGAACTTGTGATACCCAACACCTCACCTGAACACCTGATAGTACTGCTGTTATGGTACTGCTGATGGTACTGGTGTATGGTACTGGTGTTATGGTGGTCGTGATGGTACATAATTCTGCATCACACATAGATATGCACAACACATAGATCTGCTCAACACAAAATTCTGCAAGACACATAGATATGCAAAACACAAGAACTCTACAAGACATATAAATATGCAGAACACACTAAGGTCACACTGGGGTGGCAACAAGTCGCTAAATTTGCAATGCGCCGCATGAAATAACACAGAGAGTCTATGCAATACACATACATCTGCACCACACATAATTCTCACCCTTGTATGTCATACAGTCTGCAATACGCATACATCTGCACAACACATAATTCTCACCCTTGTATGTCACACAGTCTGCAATACGCATACATCTGCACCACACATAATTCTCACCCTTGCATGTCATACAGTCTGCAAGCAACATGGTGTGCCGCGCATCAATGCTCATGCCGTGAGATCCCGGAAAAAATGATTCTATGTAATACACACACATCTGCACCACACATAATTCTCACCCTTGTATGTCATACAGTCTGCAATACGCATACATCTGCACCACACATAATTCTCACCCTTGCATGTCATACAGTCTGCAAGCAACATGGTGTGTCGCGCATCAATGCTCATGCCGGGGGATCCAGGTAAAAACAGTGATTCTATGCTATACACACACACCTGCACCACACATAATTCTCACCCTTGTATGCCACACAGTCTGCAATACGCATACATCTGCACCACACATAATTCTCACCCTTGCATGTCATACAGTCTGCAAGCAACATGGTGTGTCGCGCATCAATGCTCATGCCGGGGGATCCAGGTAAAAACAGTGATTCTATGCTATACACACACATCTGCACCACACATAATTCTCACCCTTGTATGCCACACAGTCTGCAATACGCATACATCTGCACCACACATAATTCTCACCCTTGCATGTCATACAGTCTGCAAGCAACATGGTGTGCCGCGCATCAATGCTCATGCCGGGGGATCCAGGTGAAAACAGTGATTCTATGCTATACACACACATCTGCACCACACATAATTCTCACCCTTGTATGTCATACAGTCTGCAAGCAACATGGTGTGCCGCGCATCAATGCTCATGCCGTGGGATCCCATCACGTTCACGATTTCACTCATGATGGTCGCTCTAGCTGCCTCTATGCCCAAGTACTTCTCAATCTCCCACACGTGGTTGGTCACCGTCAGTCGCCCGTCGACACCTCCAGTGGCCATGACTGCCTGGAAGTTGGTGCCCTCTACAAGCAGCGCGTGCTTGGAAGTCTTGGCGTCTTTGCTCATGACGGCTCGGATTGCAGTGGGGATGCCGACCACGATGACCTTAGGCAGGACGGCTATGAGAGCTTCCATTGTGAACAGCATTTGCTGGCGCCCGATGTCCGGAGGGTACACAATCACCTTGCGAGGGGAGGAGTTAGGTTGGGGAGGGTCAGTGGGTGGGTTGGGGGTGAGTAGGTAGGTCTTTGCTCATGAAAGCTCGGATTGCAGTGGGGATGCCGACCACGATGACCTTAGGCAGGACGGCTATGAGAGCTTCCATTGTGAACAGCATTTGCTGGCGCCCGATGTCCGGAGGGTATACATTCACCTTGCAGGGGGGGGGGGGGGGGGGGGGGGGGGGGGTAGGTTGGGGAGGGGTTAGTGGGTGGGTTGGGGGTGAGAAGGTAGGTCTTTGCTCATAACGGCTCGGATTGCAGTTAGGATGCTGACCACGATGACCTTAGACAGGAAAGCTATGAGAGCTTCCATCGTGAACAGCATTTGCTGGCGCCCGATGTCCGGAGGGTACAAAATCACCTTCCGGGGGGAGGGGTTAGGTTGGGGACGGTAAGTGGGTGGGTTGGGGGTGAGTAGGTAGTTTGGCGTACATGCTCCTCCTACAGCTTTATGCGCGGGTGGCTCAGGTTTAGGTGCCTACGACACACACCACCACCAGTACATCACAAACACACTAACCACCACCAATACCCCCCCCACCCCACACTGACAAACTCACACACACCTTGTCTTCTGCCACGCAGCGTACATGCTCCTCCTTCAGCTTTCTGTGCGCGGGCGGCTCCGGTGTTTAGGTGCTACAATACACACCACCATCCACCACCCCCCCCACCCCCCCCCCCCACCCCCCCCACCCCCCCACCATCCCCTCCCACCCACCCCACACGAAAAAACAAAACACAAGTGTCTTCTGCTCACGGGTACATGCTCATCCTTCAGCTTAATGTGCGGGTGGTCCGGTGTAGGTGCCTACAATACACACCACCATTACCCCATCCCTTCCCCCCCACCCCCCCATCCCTACCACCCACCCACACGAAAAAACAAAACACCTTGTCTTTGCCCACGGCGCGGCAATGATCCTCCTCAGATTGATGCGCGGGTGGCATCCGGGGTAGGGTGCCTAACACAAAAAAAAACCCAACACCATCACCAGACCCCCACCCCCCCCACACACAAAACACCACACACCCCAACCCCCCATCACCTCTCAACCACCCACCCACACCGAAAAACAAACACACCTTGTCTTCTGCCACGGCGCGCACATGCTCCTCCTTCAGCTTGATGCGCGGGTGGCTCCGGTGTAGGTGCCTACAACACACCCACCACCATCATCAGTACCCCCCCCCCCCCCCTTACACACACACCACCACCACCCCCTCTCACCCACCCACCCACACCGAAAACAAACACACCTTGTCTTCTGCCACGGCGCGTACATGCTCCTCCTTCAGCTTGATGCGCGGGTGGCTCCGGTGTAGGTGCCTACAATACACACCACCATCACCAGTACCCCCCCACCCCCACCCCACATCCCCTGTCACAAACCCACCCACACCGACAAACAAACACACCTTGTCTTCTGCCACGGCGCGCACATGCTCCTCCTTCAGCTTGATGCGCGGGTGGTTCAGAATAGCTTGTTTCACTACATGTCCGTCCAGTCCCAGCTGCAGGGCATCGACAGCTGCCATGTCTAGGCGGATGCTGATACTGGCCTGGCCGTGGACATTGCCTGTACCTGGTGCACCGGGCTTGAATACCACCTGGATGTGTGGTCATGGGTAGCTATGTGTTAGTAGCTAAGTGTTTGTAGCTATTCAGCTGCAGGGCATCAACAGCTGCTATGTCTAGGCGGATGCTGATACTGGCCTGGCCGTGGACATTGCCCGTACGTGGACATTGCCCGTACGTGGTGCACCCGTCTTGAATACCACCTAGATGTGTGGTCATGAGTAGCTATGTGTTAGTAGCTAAGTGTTTGTAGCTATTCAGCTGCAGGGCATCAACAGCTGCTATGTCTAAGCGGATGCTGATACTGGCCTGGCCGTGGACATTGCCCGTACGTGGGGCAATGTCCACCCCCCCCAGCTTGAAGACCACCTGGATGTGTGGCAGTGGGTAGCTAAGTTTGTGTAGCTATCCAGCTGCCACATTTAGTGGGTGTAGAATTGTGACATGTTTGTAGCTGTGTATTTGTAGCTGATACTGGCCTGGCCATGGACATTGCCCATACGTGGGACACCCGGCTTGAATACCACCTGGATGTGTGGTCATGGGTAGCTGTGTGTTAGTAGCTAAGTGTTTGTAGCTATTCAGCTGCAGGGCATTAACAGCTGCTATGCCTAAGCGGATGCTGATACTGGCCTGGCCGTGGACATTGCCCGTACGTAGGGCAATGTCCACCCCCCCCCGGCTTGAAGACCACCTGGATGTGTGGCAGTGGGTAGCTAAGTTTGTGTAGCTATCCAGCTGCCACATTTAGTGGGTGTAGAATCGTGACATGTTTGTAGCTATGTGTTTGTAGCTGTGTATTTGTAGCTGATACTGGCCTGGCCGTGGACATTGCCCGTACCTGGTGCACCGAGCTTGAAGACCACCTGGATGTGTGGCAGTGGGTAGCTATGTATTAGCAGCTAAGTGTTTGTAGCTATTCAGCTGCAGGGCATCATCTGCCGCCATGTCCAGGCGGATGCTGATACTGGCCTGGCCGTGGACATTGCCCGTATATTATATATATATATATATATATATATAATATATATATATATATATATATATGTATATATATGAGGGGGGGGGCAAGGAAAAGATTTCGTACCGCACGTTCGATATGGATAGAGAACCGCGAGCAATAGTCCATACAAAAAAAATCATGTCGATACACCCACGGGCGGCCGAGATACGAGGGGGGGGGGGGGGGGGGGGGGGGGGGGGTCCGACCGTTTTCCCAATTTTATTTGTACCTCGTGTAACTTTCTTGCCAGTGCGAATTTTCGAGCGTGACGTACACCATTGAGAAGGTCTCGACGAGAGGAGTACAAATCTGAAGTCGTTATTAGTTAGTGACACCAAGGGTGTAATTGGTGAATCTTAGTGACACCAAGGGTGTAATTGGTGAATCTCCTGGAAGGTACATCCAGGCTGGACGCCAGGCTGGACGTCAACCAGACCTTCGCGTCCAGCTTGGAACGAGCGGCAGTTGGGCGGAAAAGTTCGGCCGAAGAACAATCCTGTTCACAGCAACTGCTCCCGAAGTCGACTCGATCTGAGACTTGGAAACATCGCTAGGTTCATCCATTCAACTTTGCCGCGTGCTCACTATAGCACAATGCACAGCGACGACATGTTTCTCGATGCAGTGGGAAGAAGTTGCTGATTTGAGATGTTCGGTCAAGTTAGGGCGAGAATGCTCAGCGAGATTTTTCATTCGGTCAACTTTGATGTGTGCTTGCTATGGCACAATGCGGAGCGACATGTTTCTCAATGCAGTGGGAAGAATTTGCATTCAAGTTTGTGACATGGGATGGATGCGATTCGGACATTTCTGACAGGTCGGATGACTCACCACGTCACCTCCCGTTTGGCGCAGCGACAGGTCTCTTGACGCAAGGGAAAGGTCTTGTAGAGATGCAGGGGAAAAGCTTTGTAGGAAGACGAACTGTAGCGCTACCGAAATCAGGTGGATGAACTCAGGCGGGAAAAGGAGAAATCGGGCGGGATGCGCAACAGGTAGAATACGCAGGAGGCGAAGGTTGCATAAGGCAGAATTCGCAGGAGGCCAATCAGGCACAAGTTGAAGCAGTAGGGATTAAAAGCGGGAATTGGCTGTGCGGGAAGTCGGTTAAGTCGGTTACGTGATGACACCACGACCGCGACCACGACCACGACCGCCATGATTTCTTTATATATATGATTATATAAATATAAATAAATAAATATATATACATTTCTTTTTATTTTACCTTGATGTGATGAGCAATTTCTCCGAGGGTGGTGCGCTCCAGCCTGCCCTTGATGATCCGAGCCGCCTTGGCGTCGTTGTCCACGTCCAGCGTGACCTTCATAATGGGCGTGCTGATGTTCTTCGCACCGTTGATGATCTCCTTAATGCGCGGCACTCCCAGGGTCACGTTCATGGAGGCGACACCGGCGAAATGGAAAGTCTTCAGCGTCATCTGGGTACCTGGCTCAGTGGGGTCGGGTGGTTGTGGGTGCTGGTGTGTGGGATGCTGGTGGGTGCTGGTGGGTGCTGGTGGGATGGGGTGGGGTCTTCAGGGTCACCTGAGTACCTTGCTCAGTGGGGTTGGGTTGTTGTGGGTGCTTGTGTGTGGGGATCAGTGGGGTTGGGTGGTCGTGGGTGCTGGTGGGTGGGGTGGGGTCTTCAGGGTCATCTGAGTACCTGGCTCAGTGGGGTCCAGTGGAGTTAGGTGCTGTTGGGTGGGTGGGGTGGGGTGGGGTTGTGGGTGGGTGGGGTGGGGTCTTCAGGGTCATCTGAGTACCTGGCTCAATGGGGTTCAGTGGAGTTGGGTGATTGTGGGTGCTGGTGGGTGGGGTTGGGAGGTGGTGGGAGCAGTCGCGGTTGATGAGCTCCTTAGTGCGCGGCACTCCCAGGGTCACGTTCATGGAGGCGACACCGGCGAAATGGAAAGTCTTCAGGGTCATCTGGGTACCTGGCTCAGTGGGGTTGGGTGGTTGTGAGTGCTGGTGTGTGGGGATCAGTGGGATTGGGTGCTGGTGGGTGTTGGTGGGTGGGGTCTTCAGGGTCATCTGGGTACCTGGCTCAGTGGGGTTGGGTGGTCGTGGGTGCTGGTGGGTGGGGATCGGTGGGGTTGGGTGCAGCCGCAGTGTAAAAAGAGGGAAGGGTGTGATGGGGGTTCCGTGGGGTTGGGTGGTCGTGGGTGTTGATTCACCAAAGACTATACAAAAAGACAAAAAAGCAAAATACAAGAAGACAACACACACAAAATACAAGAACACGAAATAAAAGAACACAAAAACACAAAAACACAAAATACAAAAACGCAAAATACAAGAAGGCAAAACACACAAACAAAAAAAGTGGCAACATACCGGGTGTACCAATAGACTGCGTCCCAACGACGCTCACTGTGGATCCTGGGTCACCGATAGACAATACACAAAACACAAAATACAAAAGCACAAAAACACAAAATACATAAGCACAAAAACATAAGATACATAGGCACAAAATACAAAAACACAAAAATGCAAAAAGAACACAAAACACAGAATACAAACGTGGCAACATGCCAGGTGTACCAATAGACTGCGCTTGTTGAGTTGCGAGTTGCGAGTTGCGAGTTGTTGAGTTGCGAAAACGGGAGCGACCAATTGGTCTCCACTGGAACGCTAATGTGGCATCGTCAGGTGGCGTGAGACGAAGGCCTGGGTCTATGTCAACCCTTAGCTCTACATGGCTCTGCAGCCAGTGTAACCAGTGTCACAGGTGTAACCAGTGTATCCGTCGAGTCTGTGCGACCAGCCAGTGTAACCAGTGTATCCGTCGAGTCAGTGTGACCAGCCAGTGTAACCAGTGTAACCAGTGTATCCGTCGAGTCTGTGCGACCAGCCAGTGTAACCAGTGTCACAGGTGTATCCGTCGAGTCTGTGCGACATCGAGGGCGGTAAAAACACGCAAGTGGCAACATACCGGGTGTACCAATAGACTGTGTCCCATCGGCGCCCACAGTGGATCCTGGGTCACCGATAGACAATACACAAAACACGAAATACAAAAGCACAAAAAACAAAAGAAGAGAAAAACAAAAAACACAAGAGCACTAAAACACAAAAACACAAAAATGCAAAAATAAAGAACACAAAAATACTAAATACACAAACGTGGCAACATACCGGGTGCACCAATACACAAACGTGGCAAAATACCAAAATACCAAAATACACAAACGTGGCAACATACCAATAGACTGTGTCCCAACGGCGCCCACCCTTGCAAATTTTTGAGTTGCAAGTTGTTGAGTTGCGAGTTTTTGAGTTGCGAAAACAGGAGAGACCAATTGGTCTCCACTGGAGATTCTACATCGAGCACGGAGGGTCTAATAATTGAGGGCGGTAATAATTGATTGCATGCAGGCATTGAGGGCGTGTGTGCGCATTGAGTGTGTGTGTGCGTGCCTGCATGCATTGAGGGCGGTAATAATTGAGGGCGGTAAAAACACTGAAGTGGCGACTTACCAGGTTCACCAATACACATTAAACAAAATACAAAAACAAAACAAAAAATATAATATAATAATAAAAAAATAAAAAAAACGTGGCAACATACCAGGTTCACCAATACACTGCGCTCCAACAGCGCCCACGCCTGTTGAGTTGCGAGTTGTTGAGTTGCGAAAACGGGAGCGACCAATTGATCTCCACTGGAAAACCGCACATTGAGGGCGGTAAAAACACAAAAGTGGCAACCTACCAGGTTCACCAATGCACTGCGCCCCATTGGCGCCCACAGTGGAGCCTGGGTCACCGATAGACAATACAAAATAAAAAATACACAAAAGTGGCAACTTACTAGTTTCCCCAATAGACAATATACAAATACACATTGCCTGGTCCACCAGTACAAAAACACAAATGCAAAAAATACACAAAAGTGGCAACATCACTGGTTCACCAATAGACTGCACCCCAACGGCGCCCTCAGTGGCGCCTGGGTCCACAAATAGACAAACACGAAGACACAAAGACCACAAAAGTTGCAACCTACCAGGTTCACCAACAGACTGCGCCCCAACGGCGCCCTCAGTGGAGCCTCAGTCCACCAATAGACAAACACAAAGACACAAAGACCACAAAAGTTGCAACCTACCAGGTTCACCCACAGACTGCATCCCAACGGCGCCCTCAGTGGAGCCTGGGTCGCCGATAGACAAACACAAAGACACAAAATACACAAAAGTTGCAACATCACTGGTTCACCAATAGACTGCGCCCCAACGGCGCCCACGGTTGTCGAGTTGCGAGTTGCAAGTTGTTGAGTTGCGAGTTTTTGAGTTGCGGAAACAGGAGAGACCAATTAGTGTCCACTGGATATTCTTCATTGAGCACGGAGGTTCTAATAATTGAGGGCAGTCAAAACACAAACAAGTTCGTTGCAGCGTCGCCTGCGACGCAAAAAAATGGCGGAGAGTGATCGCGAGGGAGCGGCAGGTGGCAACGGAAGCGAGTTAGTTACGAGGCCGTTAGCTGACGTGACAGTCAGATGGATGGATGGATGGATGGATGGTTGGATGGTCGGACGGACAAATGGGTAACACTGGGGGCTCCTGCCCCCCAGAAGGGAGGGCATCGCCAAAAAGGCAACTTACCCTCGAACTGACCTGGTTCACCAATAGACAATACACACACAAAAACAAAGTGGCAACCTACCAGGTTCACCAATAGATTGCGCCCCAACGGCGCCCACGGTGGAGCCTGGGTCAATCCTTTTAGACTCGTACTTGGTCAGGCACTGGATCAAAAATGCCTCCAGCTGGCGTTGGGTGAAGCCCTCCATCCCTGTTGGGGCAGGGAGTGTTGGTGGGGGGGTTGAGGTGGGTGGCGGCGGGGTGGGGGGTCGGTGATGGGGTTGGTGTGAGGTTGGTATGTGTGGGGGCTGTGGGGGGAGGTGGTGGGGGTTGGGTGGGTGGGGGTGGGTGGGTGGGGGCTTCAATCCTGTGGGGCACGGGAAGCGGTAGGTTGGTGGGGGGGCGGGTTGAGGTGGTGGGGCAGGGGGGGTTGAAGGGGGGGTTGACGGGGTTGGGTGGGTGTTGAGTCGGTATGTTGTGTGTGTGTGTGTGGTGTGTGGTTGGAGTGTGGTGGGGGGGGGGCAGGTGACACGGGGGGGGGGGGGAGCTCCATCCATGTGGGGGAAGGGAGTGTTGGTGGGGTTGAAGGTCGGGGGACGGTTGGTGGGGTTAAGGATAGGGGGTGTTGATGGCGGTTGTTTGGTGTGAGTTGGTTATGTGTGGGTTGTGTGTGTGTGTGTGGTGTGTGTGTGTGTGTGTGTGTGTGTGGTGGGGTTTTTGTGGGGGGGGGGGGGGCTCATACCTTTGGGGGCAGGGAGTGTTGTCTGGGCGTTGAGGTTGGGTGGGTGTGCGGGGGTGTTGACGGGGTGGTGTGAGCTTGGTATGTGTGTGTGTGGTGGCTGTGTGGGGCTTGTGAGGGGGGGGGGGGGGGGGGGGGGGGACGGGCATCCACATTCCACTCGTTGGGGGGGGGGGGGCAGGGGCCCAAGGACGCCTAGTTGTTGGTCGGATGGCGTAGAGGTTGGTAGGGGCAGGGGGGTGTTGATGGGACCCCAGCAGTTGGTGTTGAGTTGGCCGTTGTGTGTGTGTTTGTGTGGGGGGGGGGGGGGGGGGGGGGGCTCCATCGCTGGTGGGGCAGGGATGGGTTGGTAGGTGGGGTTGAAAACGGGGTTGGTGGGGAGGGGGAGGGGGGTTGCTGGGTGGTGTGAACTGGTATGTGTGTGGGGGGCTGGGGGGGTGAGGGATGGGGGGGTGGGGGGCCCATCCTGTTGGCGGCAAGGGAGGTTGGGGGGTTATTTTTGTAGGGCAGGGGTGTTCGATGGGGTTGGTGTGGAGTTGGTTATGTATTGGGGTGTGTGTGTTGTGGGGGGGGGGGGGCGGCGGGGGGGGGGGGGGGGGGGCTCAATTCCTGTTGGGCAGGGAGTGTTGGGGTAGGTGGGTGTGAGGTGGTGGGGCGGGGGTTTTGTGAATGGGAGTTGGTGTGAGTGGTGTGTGTGTGGGGGGGGGGGGGGGGGGGGGGGGGGGCTCCATCCTGTTGGGGAGGGAGGTAGGAATGTGTTGGTGGTGGGTTGTGAGGTTGGTGGGGCAGGGGGTTGTTGATGGGGTTGGTGTGAAGTGGGCTGTGTGTGGGGTGGGCCGGGGTGGCGTGGGGGTTGGGGTGGGGGGGGGGCTACATCCTGTGGGGCAGGGAGTGGAGAGTGTTTCCGGGGGGGTTTTTGTGTTGGTGCAGGGGGGTGTTGGGTGGGAGTTTGGGATATCGGTGGGGCAGGGGACGGTAAAGCCGTGTTCGAGTGTTACCGTGGGGTGTGTGTGTGTGTGCTGTTTTTGTGCGGATGGGCTAAGGGCGGTGGTGGCTGGCGGACGGCGTCGCGGGGGGGGGGAGGCCCGCCAGGGAAGGGTTGGTGGGGTTTTTATGTGTTGGTGCAGGGGGTGCGGGTGTTGGTGGGGTTGGTATTGGGGCAGGGGGTATTAGTGTTGTGTTTTAGTGTGGTGGTGTGTTAGGTGTGTTGGGGGGGGGGGTGGGGGGGCGGGGGGAGGCCCCGCAGGGAGGTGTTGGTGGGGGTTTCGTGTTGGGGCGGGGTCTGTAGTGTTTCGTGTTGGGTGGGTCCGTTTGGCCGGTGTGTGTGTGGGTGCCGCGAGCGAGAGAGGGGGCGACGGAAGGCTCCTAGCACCACCCTGTGGACCGCAGGAGAGGTGTTGGGCGTGTGGTGTTGGTGGGGGTGGTCCCGTGGGGCGCGCTCCCTTAAGGGCAGGACCACCAAGCAACAATTCAAATTCAAATCCAAATTCAAAATTGTACCTGACACATACTCCAGAACACCACACTCGTGTCGCTCCTCCTGGGACAGACCAAGCCGCTCACGGGCGCTCTTGTACCCCTCAACGGTTCCGTTGATGAAGTTGACTAGGTCGTCCCCTTGAATGTTGATGATGAACGCAGCTTATCGAGCTCGACTCCACAACTGCCTACTATGCGGCTTAATGTGGCAGCGTTCTTTTTGATCAGAGTCTGCAGCTCGGCAGGGAGAAGCACCTCTGTCTGCCCACCTGTGTGTGGTGGTGGGGTTTAAATTGTTGGTGGTTGTGTTGGAATTGGTGGTGGTGGTGGTGGTGGTGGTTCTGCTGCTCCTGTGTGTGTGTGTGTGGAGGTAGAGTTGGAATTGGTGGTGGTTGTGGTGGTGGTGGTAGTGTTGGAATTGGTGGTGGTGGTGGTGGTGGTGGAATTGGTGGTGGTGGTTTGTGTGAATTGTGTGCTGAACAGCGTCTGCTGCTCCTGTGTGTGAGTGTGGAGGTAGTGTTGGAATTGGGGACGGTTTCTTGGTGGTGGTGGATTTTGGAATGGTTTGGTCGGCTCGGGACTTGGTGGTGGTGGAATTGGTGGTGGTGGTTTGTGTGGTTGGCTTTGCTGAACAGCGTAGCTGTCTGGCCCCTTTCAAAATGCCCGCAGCGAGTTTCACACATGCTGGCGTGTCTTTTGGTACAGTGTCGCAGCTAGGGTAAGGGTGACAGCACACATCTGTGCTGCCCACCGGTGTGTGGTGTGGTGTGTGGTGGTAGTGGTGGTAGTGGTGGTTTGTCTGTGTGTGTGGTGGAAGTGGTGGTGGTGGTTTAAGTGTGTGTCTGTTGGGGGGAGTTACTGCTGGCCAGCGTTTTTTCGGTCAGAGTCTGCAGCTCGGCGGTGGATAGACAGTAACCTCTGTCTGACCAACCTGTTGTCGGGGTTAGTGTGGTCGTGTGTGGTTGGCCTGTAGTGTTATGTGTGTGTGGTGGTAGTGGTGGTGGTGGTTTGTGTGTATGTTGTGTTTGTGTGTGTGTTTGTGTGTGTGTGTGTGTGTGTGTATGTGTGAGAAGGGGGGGGGGGGGGGGGGTACTGCTGGCCAGGGTCTATTTGGCATCAGTTATTAGTCTGCGGGGCTTGCTGGCGACAAAGAACCTGATGACACCAAAACCTCGTGTGTGAGTAGGGTTGTCTGGTAGGCGTGTTTTCGGTATCTGGTGGTGGTGAGTGGGTAGGTGTTTTTGTAAGAGAGGGGGGGGGGGGGGGGTGGTCGTGGTGGTGGTGGTGGCGGTTGGTATTGGTTTGTGTGTGTGCCTGTGTGGTGTGTGGTGGTTGTGATGGAATTGGTGTGGGGTGGTGGTGGTGGTGGCTCCGGTAGGTGGTTGGGGTTGGTTTGTGTGGTGGCTTTGTGTCGTTGTGTGGTGGGAGTGGATGGCATTGGTGGTGGTGGTGGGTGTGTGGTGTGTGTGTGTAGTGATGGCGTGGTGGGGGTGCGGTGGTGGTATCGCAGTGAGATTGAGTTGTTACTGGTGCGATGCGTGCGCTGTGTGTGCCATGTTGGTAGTGATGGTGAGTGGTGTGGTTCTGGGTTCTTGGCGTTGGTTGGGTGTTGTGGTTGTTTTTTGTGTTGTGTGGTGGTTAGCGATTGGTCAGTGGCGTGTTGGTGGCGTTGGTTTGGGTTTGGTGTGACACAGTTGAATACTTGTGTGAGGGGGTGGTCGGTAGTGACGGTGGTTATAGTAGGTGGGTGCTGGCTGGGTTAGTTTAGGTGTGTGCTGGTGTGTAGTGGGTGGTCATGGTATTGGTTTTGTGGTGGTTGAGTGTGTGTATTGTGTAGATGGTGCGGGGGGGGGGGGAGAGGGGGTCAGTCACTCCCCAGCAAGTGGGGTCATCAAATGCCCACCCACCTGATGAGATGGGAAGACGCCGATCAGGGAGCCGTCTGCGTTATTTTTCGCTGTTGGGGGGGATGTGGTGAGGGTCAGCGCTTCGGGTCGGTGGGAGAACTAAACCAAGCAATGGCCAATGCCCACCCACCTACCTGATGCTTGGTGGGAGAACCGCAGAGGAGGTGTGGCTTTCCCCTGCGCACCACAGAGCGTTTTGAAGTCAGGTGGGGTCCCCCCGTGCCCTCTGGTGTTTTGCGTGGCTGTGTGGTGGTGATAGTGGATTGGTTAGGTGGGTTCGGTTGCGCGTACACTGTTTGTGTGAGGGGGTGGGGGTGGGGGGGGGGTCAATCCCCAGCAGAGGTCAGTGCCCACCTACCTGATGAGATGGGAAGACGCCGAGTTGTGGCTTTCACCTTGGCCAGCAACTTTTTGAAGTCAATGGGCTCCGCACCTATCCCTTCCATCGACACGGGGTCCATGCCGTCGTCCCCGTACTTGAATTGGACCATGCCACTCGACGCGTTGCGGACAGTCAGGTCGTAGTGCGTGTACAGGTCCTCCAATGCTTTCATCAGTCGTCGACTCATGTAGCCGGTCTCGGCAGTCTGTGTAGGGGTGGGCGGGTGGTGGGTGGTGTGAGTGTGGCGGTGAGGGTGAATATGGGTGTGGGTGGCCGGCCTTGAATTTGCACCATTGCAATCGACGCATTGGGACAGTCAGGTCGTACGTGTGTAGGATGTGTTGCAGTCCTCAACATTGACTCTTCAATACAGACGACGACTTCATGTAGCGGTTTCCTGGGGCAGTCTGCGGATAGGGTGGCGCTGTGTAGGGTCGGAAGTGGGTTATTTAGGGTTAGTGGTGGCGTTAGTGAAAGTGAGGTGTTGGTTTGTTGTGTGTGGTTGTGAGTAATTGAAGTGGACCCATGCCGCCCGCTCGGAGCGGTGCGAGACAGTAAGCCGTCGTAGTATTAGTTCTGTGGAGTGCGTTTGTACAGGCCTCCAATGCCTTTCACCAGTCGTCGATTCATGTAGCGGCTTCGGACGTCTATGTAGGGGTGGGTGTGTGTGGTGGGTGGTTGTGGTATGAGTGTGTGTGTGTAGTGGATGTGTGTGGGGTGGCGGTGTGTGGTTGTGGGTGTGTATGGCAGTGTGTGTGGTTGTAGTGTGGTTGCGTGGTGATGGATCTATGTGTGCTGATAGTAAGTGTGAGTTGGTGGCGGTGTGCTGATGGTTGGGGTGTGAGGGTGGGTGGTGGGTTGTGTTGTGGTGCAGTGTTGTGTTGTTGTATCGTGGGCGGGTACCTTATGGCTGTGTGGTACGGCTTGTGAGTGTGGTGTGTGGGTGGGGTCTGTGGTGGGGGCGATGTAGTGGTGTTAGTGTAACTTTTGGATTCTTGGGTTCGGGTGACGTCGGTGTGTGATGTGCTCGCTGTGTTAGAAGGTAGTTGTGTCGTTTATGTGCCTTACATAGTATGATCAAGGGATATGGGGCCGTCCCTGGCCTTTCGGGCGGCGGCATTTCACTGGTTCGGGGCTG
>JACBWV010000109.1:1073849-1113557 GCA_013435795.1 Chlamydomonas sp. ICE-L
GCAAGTTGCATCCACCAGGTTAGCTGCACACAAGAGTGAACTTCAATTAACAACTCGCGTGCATCCACCATATAGCTGCACACAAGAGTGAACTTCAATTAACAACTCGCGTGCATCCACCATATAGCTGCACACAAGAGTGGAACTTCCAATCACACCACTCCGAATGCATAAACAACACCATACAAGGGAAATATCATGCACAACAAGTGAACATTCACTTAACACTCGCTGCATCCACCCATGTGGCTGCACACAACGATGAACTTACAAGTAAACAACTCGGGGCGTGGCATTTCCACCCTCAGCTTCACACACGAGTGAACAACTTCAAATTAACACTCGCAGGTGCAATCACCATATAGCTGCAACACAAGAGAGAGACTTTCAATTAACAACTCGCGTGTACATACCACCATGTGCAGCTGCACACAAGAGGAACTTTAAAAACAAACGTTGCGTGCTTCCCCCATAGAGCGTGCACACAAGAGTAGGAACTTTAAAAAGCACAACCAGGTTGCGTCATACCACCATATAGCGATCTTCACAAGATTGACCTAAAAAATGACTTCAATTAACACTCGGCGGTGAGTGACCGACCATAATAGACTGCACACAAGAGTGACATCAATTCCAACTCGCGTAGCATGCCCATATAGCTGCACGCAAGCGTGACTTCTTAACAAGCACAGCAACCCGGGCATCCTCACCATATAGCTGCACACAAGAGTGAACTTCAATTAACAACTCGCGTGCATCCACCATATAGCTGAACATGAGAATACTAAAAAAAAGGTGCTCACCTCGCATGCCTCCGCCATGCAGCTGCACATGAGTGAGAAGCTCAACAAAAACAACGCGAGTATACATGCACATGAGTGTATATGTAAGTGAGTATATACTTAAAAAACAATTAGTATGCACATGAGTGTATATGTACGTGAGTATATACATAAAAAACAAATAGTATGCACATGAGTGTATACTTAAAACAAATAGTATGCACATGAGTGTGTACTAAAAACAAATAATATGCACATGAGTATATACATAAAAAACAAATAGTATGCACATGAGTATATACATAAAAAAAAAAAAGAGTATGCACATGAGTATATACATAAAAAACAAATAGTACGCACATGAGTGTATACTAAAAACAAATAGTATGCACATGAGTGTATACTTAAAACAAATAGGGCTCACCTCGCATGCATCCGCCATGTAGCTGCACATGAGTGAGAACTCGGCGCGTGTGAGGAACACATCCTTGCTGCTGAACAGATATGCGAACGTGAGGAAATCCTGGTTGGCTGAAATCATGATCTCTCCATTCTTGGGTGTGGCCAGGTTACTGACCGAGCCCATCAGATGCATGGCTTCTGCACGAGCCTCCTCTGTCTGGGGCAAGTGAAGGTTCATCTCATCGCCGTCGAAGTCTGCGTTGAAAGGAGAGCACACGCACTCGTTGAAGCGGAGGGTACGCCAGGGGCGGACCTTGGCCTTGAACGCCATGATAGAAATCCTGTGAAGCGAGGGCTGGCGGTTGAACAGCACCACGTCGCCATCGTCCAAATGCCGCTCGACAATGGAGCCCACTGATAGGTCTGCTGCCGCCTTGCGCCGGTCCCCGTACTTTAAGAACTGCTTCTCCCCGTCTTCGCGTATTAGGAAGTTGGCTCCTGGCCATTCGTTGACCCCGTTGAGCACCCGCTGCCGCAGCTTCTCTATGTTGTGGTGGGTCACGCGCTCAGGGTAGGTGAGGATCACGGCCATGTGGCGAGGGACGCAGACCTGGTTGATGTGTAGGTTGGGGTCTGGACTGATGACTGTGCGGCCACTGAAGTCAACTCGCTTTCCGGACAGGTTGCCGCGGAATCTGCCAGTCTTGCCCTTCAAGCGTTGCACATAGCCCCTCAGGGGCCGGCCCACGGTCTGCATCGACGGGGGCACCCCAGGCATGTCTGAGTTGACCAGCATGGCACACTGGATTTGAAGGAAGTCCCAGTTCTCCATGAGGTTGTAGACCGGCAGGCCACTCTCCAAGCCCAGGCGGAGCACGTTGTTCACCTCAATGATCTGCATGAGCTTCATGGTGATGTCGTCCTCGTTGCTGGCTCCATCCATCTCGACGCTAGGCCGGATGGCTACTGGGGGGACTGCTATGTGCGTCATGATCAGGTTCTCAGGACGGCCAACGATGTCCAGGACGTCGCAGTCCTCATCAGGGATGTGCTGGAACAGTGACTGGACCCTCAGGGGATGCAGGTCATCAGCCACATTGTGCACATGCTGCCGAATCTGCTCGTTGTACCGCAAGGCTTCTACCATGGTGTCTTTGTACTGATCCAGCAGGTTGGGATTTTTGTTGTACTTGTCGTGGATGAGCTTGAGCGCGCCGGTGGTCTTCTTGACTGTGAGATTTGACTCTCCACAGTATGGGCACAGCTTGGTGCGTTTGCAGCGGTCAAGCACCTTCTTGAAAAGCTGCTCGCGCTGCACACGCTCAATGCGGGGACTGCGGAAGCGCCTAAGCCACTGCATCCTCTCGTCATCAGGCAGCAGGACGCGTGAGCAGTTCTTGCAGATGCACTGCAGCAGCTGGAGGGTGTTCTTGAAGTAGCCGATATGGAAAACTGGCAGCTCCAGTTTGATGTAGGCGAAGTGACCCGCACATTCAGCCAACTTGTTGCCGCAGGTTTCGCACACAGCCGATTTGCCGCTGATACCCAGCCGTCGATCCAACACTCCATTAGGATGGGGAGACCTCTCCGGCATCTTGTAGAGTGATCTCTCGAACGCTGGGAACACGCCGCATTTGACGATTTCTTGTGGTGTCTGCACCCCAAAGCAAATTTGCTGGATCTTCCTCGGTAGACTGGGATCCGCGTAGAGCTCCTTGGTACTTACGATTGGAGTAGGCTTCTCCTTCTCCTGCTCATGACGGTCCATCCTGTAAGCTGACTGCTGGTCGGGGAACTACAGTTGCATGGTTTGGAGAGAAGAAATCAAAGAACAGACATCGGGTTGTGCATCTAAACCGTAGCTCTCTTTTCGAGCGTGTTCAGCGAATGATTTTGCCCTGGAGTATGTGGGAGGAAGAGTTACGAGCCCGACAACAGGAAAAAAGTCACCGATGTTTACTCCTTGGCTCATGCAGAAATATGTATGTATGGTCTCTCGAATTGACAACCCCAGTGCGACGCCTCTACCCCTAGTAAGCCTGAGTGAGAACCTAGTTGGCATCTAGGTCGACAGGCTGTCACCGACACGCCAGGCTGTCGTCTGCAGGGGACAGACCCATGGTCGACTGTGTGACTGCCCTCGGGCGTACAGGAGCTTGCTGGGAAAGTTCTTCTTCACTTCAGATAAGACTTCGGATTACACGATCGTAATTGTGCGGGACGCCCCCGCTTCGCTCCGCATGGCATGTCAGACTGGTATTACTGCTCGTCAGCACTAGTCTTCTCATCCGATTTCAAGCCGACTAGCAAGGAATGAGATTATAATATTGTATGTATGTTTGGGGTTCAGCTCCCCCTTACCTTGATGTACGAATGTTACATTCCAGGGGTACGCCAAACAGGCTAAAAGGACTTGCCCAACCGTGATAGGAAGGGCTAAATAGAAAAGGCATTGATGACCTGAACCCCCAAACAATCATTGTACCGACGGGTGGGCTGAGTTCGTGTCACAGTGATCATTTAATTCTACAATATTCATAAATGTTCACCTCATCTGGGATCAATATGAATAAATATGAATAAATATTTAAATGTACGATTCTTATCGCATTTTTGATAAATTATACAGGAATTGTATTAATTATTTCCATCCTTCAAAGGAATCAGGATTCATGACCAGCTTTATGCATACAGGAGTCTTTATCCACCAATTCAGGTCCAATTTCCATTTTATAAAAAAACGGCTTTTCTATCCTCAGCCTGCCTCGACGCATAACGGACATTCTAATCTAAAATGCATTTCATCTTTTACCGTCAGCCACCGTATCACGGCACCTGCAAATTCTGCCAGAACGAGAAGTACTCCTTTCTGATTCGACATTTAAGTTGGGAGCTCGAATACGTAGTCTTGCTATGCATTTAATGTAATAGGACGACTTATACAGTTATACGTCGTACCACGAGTAGCCAAGTGCACTCACGCTTTAATTCCTTTCGGGACTTCGTACCGCTAGTCTGATAGTTGCGGAGCCGCCTGTCACTATGAGCACTACAAGTTGCAGGACTGGCTGTACTGCTACTGCCATCTCTCTTATGTTCCGCAAGATATTATTGCGGCTATCTGTATACTTTGTAACAAGTATTGACCTACGAATATTGCAGTCGCTCCATTAACTATACAATTTAATATCATTCCCAGACCCCCAGTCATCCCTAATCCCTATTATTTAATAAGTTAGTCTATATAAGTACGTGGAACTATGGTTCATATCCTCTGCCATCATCCAATTCGCATACGTAATAGTTTTAATACCGACCCCTGGATTATCACCAAGATTCCTGGGTCTACTGTACCGTATTCAGGGATTGCCAGTCAATGTCTGTTATTTTAGAGATGCGTTCATCAATTTCCCCCAAGTCAATCTTGCTCAGTGAAGTCTGGTTACCATATCTTGAATAATACCAGAGATTTTTTCTTTAAAACCTAATCTCTGAATGCAGCTTTGAAATCCATTAGACCAGCAGGGCACTACATTTTGTCATTTTGGGCTGCGCTTTTGAGTCAACTGAAAACATAAATCTGAGCGCTGCGTCCGGAGGGAGTTAAAAAATCACGACAATCACGCAGCCAGGCTATAACACATTGCGCAATAGTGTGCGTCATGTAGCACCCTGGAGACCAGCATTGTTTGCTGCTATCTCTGTTTGCCATTACATCATTATCTAGCAAGGCTCTTTTCACAAGATCATCGTCCTTGCGGTCAACAATTTTATTCCAAAAGCCAATAAATTGTCTCGACCATTGAGCCCATGTACGTGATATATCGAGTTCATTGAGGGCCAAGTCGGTATAGGTGGTATCTTTTATCTGTCTTACGGCGGTAGAGAACGGGCTGCTAATTTACCTGGACAGTGCTACCATGGCAGTTGACAGGGACCGCGAACACTAAAGCGCACCCGTACTGATTCGAACCCAGGACCTTCTTCAGTGCAGCGAAATGATCAATCTGGGCCCACACGAACCCTGCGTTTGTTTTTCTTTTCAGCTCTTACGAGCGCAATGTTTTTTTATTGTAAATCAAGCATTATTATTAAACTGCGCAGCTTTGGGCATGCGTTGCCCCACTCCAGGTCGCGTCCTGTATGGCTCAGTGCAGGTCGATGCCACCCTTTGTTGAAGGACGCGGACACGTCACGATCCCTCTGCTCTCGATCGGTCACGATATTTGTTGTTCCCCCAACCGACGCCGACATACCGCGCGTACCGCGTACCGACACCTCAGGTACGCGTCATATTATAGCGTCATAGATCATTCACAAGAGCAGGGAGGTACGGTTAGCAGTCCTCATTTATCCTTCCCGCACAGTCGTCCATGAAACGCTAGCACGGGGATAGCTACCACCATAGCCATAGCCATAGCCATAGCCAGCTGCGTTCTCAATAAGAGCCGACCAGCAAGCGGGCACCATAACATGCCTCTTTCACGCGTCCTCTGAACAACGAGGGAATGGTGAGTGTTACGGGTAACTTATGGCGCGCAGCATGGAGGGACGGTGGCGCCTGTTGGAGTGGACGAGCCCCCCGCCTGGCGACCTTTCCTTCTTGCCGGAATCTCACTCGCTTCGACCTTTCTTGAGTGTCACTCCCCCCCACTCGTCTTAGTTATCATACTTAGACGTATGTAGGGACATATGTGGTTGCACGCGCTTACGATATCCTGCGACTAATTGACCAGGTAAACCATGTACGTCACACCTTGCAGCTACCCGCTGCTGCTTTTCGAAACGAATCAGTGAGGCTAATCATGAGTCGCCTGGGCTGAACCAGTTAACGCCCCCCCCCCCCCCCCCCCCCCCCCCCCCCCCCCCCCCCCCCCCCCCCCACCCCTCAACCCCCACACACATACACTCACCCTACGCACCCCTCTTCCAAGTTCATCACAAGTCATTCCAAGCCCTCATACCTACCAAAGTTCCCTCCTACCCTCCCTCCCACCTCTCCCCCCAACACCTGCACACCCATCCTGAACTTCTCCCCAGGCTCCATGTCTTCTTAGCTAGAGCTTCTTTGGCCCCCCAACCCCTGCACACCCATCCTAAACTCCTCCCCCCCACCACTCCACACACCCCACACATAAGCACCCACACACCACCACACACACACCTACCCCAGGCTTCTTGTCTTCTCAGCATGTGCTTCTTCGCCCCCCCAACCCCTGCACACCCATCCTGAACTCCTTCCCCCCCACACCCACCCACCCACACACCCACCCACACACCACACACACACACACCACCCCCACCCCCACCCCCAGGCTTCTTGTCTTCTTAGCATGTGCTTCTTTGGGCCCCGAGAGGGGGTTGTGAAGCCCAAAGGCAACAAACACCATGCGGGCGCAGAGGTCAGCCCTCTTACCCTGCTCAGCAGCTCCAAAGAGGGCGAAGGGAAGAAGAAAACAGGAAACCGTAGAACAGCACTCCACTTAGCTGCAGAGTCGGGCCACATAGGTGGGTGCGTGCGTGAGGGTGGGGTGGGAGTGGTGTGTGTGGGTGGGGTGGGGTGGGGTGGGGTGGGAGGGGGTGGGGAGGGGTCAGCCCTCTAAACCAGCTCAGCAGTTCCAAAGAGGGCAAAGGGAAGAAGAAAACAGGAAATTGTAGAACAGCCCTCCACTTAGCTGCAGAGTCGGGCCACATAGGTGCGTGCGTGCGTGCGTGAGGGTGGGGGTGGTGTGTGTGTGGTGGGGGGGGAGGGGTCAGCCCTCTAAACCAGCTCAACAGTTCCGAAGAGGGCGAAGGGAAGAAGAAAACAGGAAATCGTAGAACAGCCCTCCACTTAGCTGCAGAGTCGGGCCACATAGGTGCGTGCGTGCGTGAGGGTGGGGTGAGGGTGGGGTGGGGGGGGTGGGTGAGGGGGGCGGCCTTGTAAACCAGCTCAGGAGTTCCAAAGAGGGCGAAGGGAAGAAGAAGAAGGAGACAGGAAACGTAGAACAGCCATCCACTTATCTGCAGAGTCGGGCCACACAGGTGCGTGTGTGCCTGAGGGGTGTGTGTGTGTGTGTGTGGTGTGTGTGTGTGTGTGTGTGTGTGTGTGGGGGGGCTCTCTAAACCAGCTCAGCAGTTCCAAAGAGGGCAAAGGGAAGAAGAAAACAGGAAATCGTAGAACAGCCCTCCACTTAGCTGCAGAGTCGGGCCACACAGGTGCGTGTGTGCCTGAGGGTGTGTGTGTGTGTGTGTGGGGGGGGGGGGGCTCTCTAAACCAGCTCAGCAGTTCCAAAGAGGGCAAAGGGAAGAAGAAAACAGGAAACATAGAACAGCCCTCCACTTAGCTGCAGAGTCGGGCCACACAGGTGCGTGTGTGCCTGAGGGGTGTGTGTGTGGTGGTGGTGGTGGTGGTGGTGGGGCTCTCTAAACCAGCTCAGCAGTTCCAAAGAGGGCGAAGGGAAGAAGAAGAGAGGAAGCAAGTGCTCTATAGACATCTTGCAACATACATATAGGTGTCGTCAACACGTCAACACGCGTCCTCAACATACATGCATACATGCATACATACATATAGGTGTCGTCAACACATCAACACGCGTCCTCAACATACATGCATACATACATAGGCACAGGTGTCCTGCAGACTCTAGTTTGAAGGATGCTGTTGTCGCCTCCATGATCCTAATGCCCCATGGGTCTTCCTCCTGAAGCAACATACATACATGCACATATACATGCATACTCACAGGTGTCCTGCAGACTCAAGTCGAAAGCATGCTGTGCTCTGCCCTGTCGGCTGGAGATGAGTCTGGTATCAAGTCCGGGGCTGAGCAGAGTGTAACGATAATGCCCCATGCGTCCTCAAATTACATACATGCGTACATACATACATATATACGTACATGCATACATACAGGTGTGCTCGACACCTCAACATGCGTCCTCAACATACATACATACATACATACATACATACATACATACATACATACATACATACATACATACATACATACATACATACATACATACATACATACATACATACATACAGGTGTCCTGCAGACTCTAGTCGAAAGTATGCTCTGCTCTGCTCTGCTCTGTCGGCTGGAGATGAGTCTGGTATCAAGTCCGAGGCCGAGCAGAGTGTAAAGATAATGCCCCACGCTTCCTCAAATTACATGTATACATATATACATACATACATATGTTCACACACACATACAGGTGTCCTCGACACCTCAACATGCGTCCTCAACATACGTACATACATGCATACATATGTGCAGGTGTCCTGCAGACTCTAGTCGAAAGCATGCTGTGCTCTGCCCTGTCAGCTGGAGATGAGTCTAGTATCAAGTCCGAGGCTGAGCAGAGTGCAGATCCCCAGCCAAGTCGCAGCGGCGACTTCTTAAGAACAGTGATCAATGCCCGAGACTCTAGGCAGCAGACTCCTCTGCTCATCGCAGCTGCACGGGGCCACACCGACTGCGTTCGCTTTTTGTTGAGCAACGGGGCGAACAGGAGCAAGGGGGATGCCAAGGGGAACACCCCACTGCATGTCGCCTCAGCTCGTGGTTTCCTTGCCATCATCCTCATGCTCGCAACAGAATTTGAGGAGGATGAGGAGGAGCTTCGAGCGTGAGTTGTTGGGGCGGGTCGGGTCGGGGCGGTTCTTGGTTGAGCTGGGCTGGGCTGGGCGGGGCGGGGCAGGGCTGTTCGTGGCTGGGCTGTTCTTGGCGGTTCTTGGTTGAGCTGGGCTGGGCTGGACTGGGCGGGGCAGGGCTGTTCGTGGCTGGGCTGAGCTGAGCTGAAATGGACTGGGCTGGGCTGGGCAAAGATCTGAGTAGCAGTGTAGACTGATAGCGTAGGATAGCTTATCTAATAGGGCACTACGATGATGAGAGGGAGGGGCAGCGGGAGGTTTACCCGCTGCCTGTAGTGCACTACGGCAGTACACAGTGGTGTAGACTGTGCAGCACCACAGGGACTACAACCAATTTAGGGTTTTGTTGTTTTGTCGGTTTGTCGGTTAGTTGTTTTTCTGTTTTGTTGTGTAGTGTGTTTTGATCCCCTACCACCCCTTCATTGGCTTTTTATTGTGTTAAGACCCCCACTACCCACCCCTCAACACACACACACATACACGCAGATACGCACACATACACACACATACACACATACAAACACATACACACATACACACACATACGCACACATACAAACACATACTAACACATACTAACACATACACACACATACACACTCATACACACACATACGCACACATACAAACACTCCGCACACATACACACACATACCACACAGACCGATAAACAGGAAAAAAAAATAAACAAAACCAAATACAAGGACAACACAACACAGCCTTCAAAGATTCAACAAACATGGGTGAAGGGAGTGAGGGGATGAGTTTGGAAATAGAGGTGAGAGACAACAATTCTAGTGCTCTATCTCTCGTCGTAGCTCTCTGTATCTATCTCTCTGAGCGAGAGAGAGAGAGATAATTAAACACCTAGACAAACATAAAAACATGAACAGTACCAGACCTAGGCAGTGCCCCTCCTTGAAATCCCCTCCCCCTCTCTACCTTCAATCTCACTCTTCCTTCACTCTCACTCTAAGCACACGCACACACACACCAATGAATGTCCAGACATAGGCTTGCCCTGACATCCCCCCCCTCTCTCACACTTCAATCTCACTTCTCACAACACCATGCCACAAACCACACACACATGAAAGGCCCAGACCTAGCCTGCCCATGGACACCCCCACACCCCCCCCCCCCACTTATACCTCTCAAGCGTAGTCGATTGATTAGCCAATGCTCTGGATTCACTCCTTGCATCATGCGGATGCGTGCGCTGAAGACAACGCTGTGCATGTTTAAAGAGTTCGACTTGCAGAACTGTGTGTTGCCCTTGACATGCTGACGCCAAGTAAGTGTAGCCAAAGTAGTAGACACCACAGTAGCCCACCCCAAACAAACAAAAAATCCAACATAAAAAAACCAAAAAAAACCCAAAAAACAATACCAAAAAAACAAAAAAAACAGGAAAGAATAAGAACGACAGATACGGTGAATTCAGCAAAGAAAACAATAAATAAACAAACAAACAAAAAACAAAATCAAAAACAAGACAAACAAGGAAAAATAACAACACTAAAAAGAACAGCAAAAACAAAACAACACCACAAAAAAAAACAACTAAAAAACACAAAAACAGAAGCAGGCACAACAAAAAGCACCAAGGAACAACAAATACCCCACACACGCGAACCCCAGAGAACCGCCACACCCACACCATCAAGCCACACAAAACACACGCACAGACTACACACAAATGAAAGAAACACAACCAGCACTCAAGAAACCCAGAGAGCACCCCCCCCCCCCCCCCCCTGACCACTCCACAGCCCCCAACCCCACCCCACACACGGCACAGGACACACAAAACACACACACAGACACACACACAACACAAACACCCCCCACACCACCAAAAAACACACACACACACACAACCAAAAACTCACATCTAGAATCCACAAAAGACATGTAAACAAACAAACAACACAAACCAGACACCAACACAAAC
Source organism: Chlamydomonas sp. ICE-L (assembly GCA_013435795.1). Classification (NCBI taxonomy): domain Eukaryota; kingdom Viridiplantae; phylum Chlorophyta; class Chlorophyceae; order Chlamydomonadales; family Chlamydomonadaceae; genus Chlamydomonas; species Chlamydomonas sp. ICE-L. The sequence continues at coordinate 1,084,636 of JACBWV010000109.1, forward strand.
AGAAGACTCATAATCTCCACACACCACCACCCCCTCCCTTAGGAACTCACGCATGGCAGAAGATGTAGTGACTTGCCCTCCGGCACAACACAACATAACACAAAAAACACACAGCAGAACCCATCAGATCCACACACCCACTCACCCTCCATCCTTAGGAACTCACGCATGGCAGAAGATGTAGTGACTTGCCGTCCTGGCACCACTCACCATAACATCAACACGCACAGCATAACCCATAAGATCCACACACCCACTCACCCTCCTCCCTAAGGAACTCACGCATGGCAGAAGATGTAGTGACTTGCCCTCCAGGCACCACACACATAACACCAACACACACAGCATAACCCATCAGATCCACACACCGACTCACCCTCCTCCCTAAGGAACTCACGCGTGGCAGGAGATGTAGTGACTTGCCGTCCTGGCACCACACACATAACACCAACACACACAGCAGAACCCATCAGATCCACACACCCACTCACCCTCCTCCCTAAGGAACTCACGCGTGGCAGGAGATGTAGTGACTTGCCCTCCAGGCACTACGCCCTTACATTTAGCAGCTTGCCGGGGTCATATGGAGATTTGCCGCATTCTACTCAAGGTAAGAACTGATTTTCATTTATTTTCTTTATTTTCATTTATTTTAGCAGCTTCACGGGGCCATATGGAGATTTGTCGCATCTTTCTCAAGGTAAGAACTGATTTACATGTCTTCACATTTAGCTGCTTGCCAGGGCCATATCGATATTTTATTTACATTTATTTACATTTGGCATTCTACTCAAGGTAAGAACTGATTTTCATTTATTTACATTTATTTACATTTATTTATATTTAGCAGCTTGCCCGGGCCATATGGAGATTTGCCGCATCTTTCTCAAGGTAAGAACTGATTTACATGTATTTACATTTAGCTGCTTGCCAGGGCCATATCGGTATTTTATTTACATTTATTTACATTTGGCAGCTTGCTGGGGCCATATTTGGAGATTTTATTTACATGTATTCACATTTAGCAGCTTGCCAGGGCTTTATGGAGATTTATTTACATTTATTTACATAAAGCAGCTTGATGGGGCCAAATAGAGATTTGCCGCATCCTTTTCAAGGTAAAACTTATTTACATGCGTTCACATTTATTTACATTTATTTACATTTAGCAGCTTGCAGGGGCCATATAGATATTGTATTTACATTTATTTGCATTTTGCAGCTTGCTGGGGTCATATATGGCATTTATTTACATTTACTTACATTTACATACATGTATTCACATTTAGCAGCTTGCCAGGCCATATGGAGATTTTATTTACATGAATTTGCATTTAGCTGCGTTGGGGACAATATGGATATTTATTTACATTTATTGACATGTAATTTCATTTAGCAGCTTTACATTTTTTGTTACATTTGTTTTTACATTTATTGACATGTTATTTCATTTAGCAGCTTGCAGGGGCCATATGGATATTTATTTACATGAATTTACATTTAGCTGCGTTGGGGGCAATATGGATATTTATTTATATGTATTTGCATTTAGCAGCTTGCCGGGGCCAAATGGATATTTTAATTACATTTGTTAACATTAAGCAGCTTGCCATGGCAATATTGATATATATATAGATATATCAAGTCAGATCACAACCAAAATATAAAAATCTATATATAAGTCTTATTAATGCACTTTGTAGAGTTGGTTGGACCGTGTGGTGGAGCCCATGACGTCTCAATGTGTTGGACAAGCCAAAATATAAAAAATACAATATGTATCGATTTTATTTGGCCTTAATTATATTTCACCTTGAATGCACTTTGTTGAGTTGGTTGGACCGTGTTTTGGAGCCCATGACGTGTCAAGGTGCTGGAAAAGCCAAAATATAAAAGAATGCAAATATGAGGGGGGGCAAATATTAACTGTAATTTAAGAAAAATAGGTACTTTTCATTTTTTTTCACAGCCCACAGAATGACATGGGAGTGGAACTGGGGTGTTCGCCTACTAAAAACCAGTCTCCATTAGTGCTTTTAGGGCTTCCTACCCCTACCCCCCCCCTACCCCCCCCCCCAAACCCCCTACCCCCAACCCCCAACCTCCAACCCACCCAAACCAACCCAGCAGTACAAAACAAGGAAGTACAGATTCCGCAATGAACGTACTGGTGCATGCTCTTCTTTCTTCCCGTCTCTTCTTTCTATCTGGGACCATTTCATGTTGTTCGTTGTTGGCGTGATCAAAAGGCGCAAGATCTATTGCAGGCTGAGGCAGCCCTTGTATAGGTGCCGGCATTGTTCTGGACTAGGGTGGTTAAGAAAGAGGAAGAGGGAGAGGGAGGAACAGAGGAAGACGGAGAGGATGAGGGAGGAGAAGGAGGGGAGGTAGAGGAGTGTGATGAGCATGTGGATGAGGATGAGGATGACCCCATGGCCCACTGGTGCTAAACCTCTAGGATAAATAAAAAGGTTGGTCGTCTAGGTGATTGGTTGTAATAGTCCGAGCATGTGATTCGTATTGGCTGAGCATGAGATTAAGGTAGGCCAAGCTTGTTAATTTTATAGGCCTTGGCATATTAGGGGCCTGGACCCTAAACCCCAGCTCATGTCCTTGAATGCACTTTGCAGAGTTGGTTGGACCGTGTGGTGGAGCCCGTGATGTCTCTGAAGGTGTTGGACAAGACAAAATATAAAAATCCAAATATTGCTGATTTTTTTCACCTTGTAAGTACCAATATGTCTGATTTTATTTCGCCTTGATTTTATTTCACCTTGATTGCACTACGCAGTAACGCAGAGTTGTTTGGACCGTGTGGTGGAGCCCGTGATGCCTTTGAAGGTGTTGGACAAGACAAATATAAAAATACAAATATTGCTGATTTTATTTCACCTTGAATGCTCTACGCAGAGTTGGTTGGACCGTGCCGTGGAGCCAATTACATCTCATGGTGTTGGACAAGCCAAAGTATACAAAATACAAATATGATCATGATCATGATCATGATTTTATTTGTATTTCGCCTTGATTTTATTTCCCCTCGAATGCACTTTGCAGAGTTGGTTGGACCGTGTGGTGGAGCCCATGATGTCACAAGGTGTTGGACAAACAGAGGAGGCCACAGCTGCAGCTATAGCAGCTTTAGACCCCAGAGCCAACGCGAACACAGTCGGCCACATGCCGGTAGGTCCAGATTAGGTCAGCCTACACCCTAAACCCTAAACCCTAAACCCCAGAGCCAACGCGGACACAGTCGGCCACATGCCGGTAAGTCTAGGTTAGATCAACCTAAACCCTAAACCCTAAACCCGAGAGCCAACGCGAACACAGTCGGCCACATGCGGGTAAGTCCAGGTTAGATCAACCTAAACCCTGAACCCTAAACCCGAGAGCCAACGCGAACGCAGACGGCGCTACAAGATGAGTTAACCATAATGAAATGTTTTCCCTTTTTATTGCTGTGACAAGATGAGATGACCATTATGAAATGTTTGCCCTTCTTCTTTTTGTTACAAGATGAAAAAAACATTATGAAATGTTTCCCTTTTTTTTGGGGTGGGTGGGTGGGTGGGTGTGGGGGGGGGGGGGGGGGCATGATGTTCAAAAGTCCCCCTTGGATCTGTAAAGCTGCGGGCACCTTTGGAGTCCAGGAGGGCACCAGAAAAAATGCACCCAGCATCATCATTATGGTGGAGGGAAGGGGTGCAATGAAAGAAAGCAATGCTCTGACCATAAGGAACATGGGGTGATACTCTTCAGCTGTATTGTAATGTGATGCACCGTAATGTAATGTAACGTAACGTAACGTAATGCAATGTTATGTAATGCAATGTAATGTAATTCAATGCAATGTAACGGAATGTCATGTAATGTCATGAAATGTTATGATGGGCTGCATACATGAACGTTAGATTGCTAACTAAACTAGATTGCTAACTATCTAGATTGCTAAGCTAAGCTAAGCTAGATTGCGAAGCACTTCACAGCAGAGTTTTTTTTCAGTTCAGAAGTGGGTTACCAGGTTTTTTATGGGTTTAGGCCTCCTGGGGGACTGAGAACTGGTAGCTTAGTAGGGCGGCACAAAGATTTGGGTTCTGGGTAGCCCTTTGGGTCTCAGGTAGCAGTCATTTTGGCCCAAAACGCCACCTGCCGCTGGCCAAAAAACCCGATCAGGAGGACGGGACATTCAATTCACGTCTGGGCTGGGCCGACACATGCAATACCGGGGTACGAGGTAGCGATCGGAATAGGTAGCGGAGTAAACCATCTCTGCTGCGCACGGCACAACTGAGTATAAAATGCCTTCCCCTCCGTTCACGACTGCTTGCAGTTTCAACTAGCACAGAGCTTGGGGCTTGTCTCAATTGCCTTCTCATCTGTCTTTGCAGTGCGCACCTGAGTTTTCTCGTTTTGCCCCCTCACTGATCTCAACTGCTTGCAGCATCAGCTAGCTTAGAGCTTGGGCAGCTTCTCTCTTGCCTTGCTATTTGTTTGTGCAGTGCCCAACTGAGTTTACTACCTCCTTACTGTTCTCAACTGCATGCACTCTCAGCTACATTGGAGCTTGGGCGGCATCTCTCTTACCTTCTTATTTCGTCTGTGCAGTGCCCAACTGAGTTTACTTATAGTTCCTCCTCCTTAACTGCTTGCAGTATCAATTAGATTAGAGCTTGGGCTTTGTACCTCTTGCCTTTTTATTTTTTCTGCGCAATACCAAACTGAGCTTACTAATAATTACCTCCTCTCTGTTCTCAACTGCTTGCAGTACTAGCTAGCTTAGAGCTTGGGCAGCGTCTCTCTTGCCTTGTTATTCTGTCTGTGCAGTGCTCAACTGAGTTTACTAAGAATAACTTCCTCTCTGTTGTCAACTGCTTGCAGTACCAGCTAGCTTATACCTTGGGCGTTATCTCTCGTGCCTTCTTATTTAGTCTGTGCAGAGCCAAACTGAGCTTACTAAGAATTACCTCCTCACTTTTATTAAGTGCTTGCAGTATGAGCTAGCTTAGAGGTTGGGCGTCTGTCTTTGTTGCCTTCTTATTCGTTTGTGCAGTGTCCAACTGAGTTTACTAAGAATAACTTCCTCTCTGTTCTCAACTGCTTGCAGTATCATCTAGCTTCGAGCTTGGGCGCCATCTCTCTTGCCTTCTTATTTGTTTGTGCAGTGCCCAACTGCGCTTACTAAGAATTACCTCCTCTCTGTTCTCAACTGCTTGCAGTATCATCTAGCTTCGAGCTTGGGCGCCATCTCTCTTGCCTTCTTATTTTTTTGTGCAGTGCCCAACTGCGCTTACTAAGAATTACCTCCTCTCTGTTCTCAACTGCTTGCAGTATCATCTAGCTTCGAGCTTGGGCGCCATCTCTCTTGCCTTCTTATTTGTTTGTGCAGTGCCCAACTGCGCTTACTAAGAATTACCTCCTCTCTGTTCTCAACTGCTTGCAGTATCATCTAGCTTCGAGCTTGGGCGCCATCTCTCTTGCCTTCTTATTTGTTTGTGCAGTGCCCAACTGCGCTTACTAAGAATTACCTCCTCTCTGTTCTCAACTGCTTGCAGTATCAATTAGCTCAGCGCTTGGGCTATGTCTCGCTTGCCTTGTTCCTTCGACCGAGCATTCCCATAGCGCGCCTGTTCAGCACAGAGGAGAGGAATGTAAGGTAAGACCCGTTTTTTTGTTTCGACGTGTGTTTCGACGAAGTTCAATGCGTCACGACGTGTCAGTTCGACTCATTCGATTTGTGCTTCGACGAAGTTCTGAACTTGTTCGACGTGTGCTTCGATGTAGTTTCAGTCTGTTCAGCACAGAGAAGAGGAACGTGAGGTAAGACCCAGTTTTTGTTTCGACGTGTATTACGACCATCAACGTGTCAATTCGACTTGTTCAACGTGTGTTTCGACATTGTTTCGACGACGCCACCCCACTCCACGCGACACCGTGATTGTCGATGGTGCTGATGCCTACGCCTGGGTTCAGCAAGGTAACTTGCGTCCCTGAACAAGTCCTTCTTCCCGCATTACATTACATTACATTACATTACATTACATTACATTACATGTTAAAGTCTACTTGACACCGCGAGGGTGTATGAGACTCTGTGCTTTAAACAAAAAGAAAAAAGCACCCACAAAGCAAAAAAACCCATTACATACCCCATTACAGCATTGTTGGGAAGAAGGACTTGTTCATGGACAAGTTAAACCGCCACCTTCTATCACTCGCCACCACCATCACACCGTGCCTCTTCACTTGCCCACAGGCAAGCTCAAGCAACAGGGCACCGTGGAACTGTCGGTCACCTAAGACAGTATTATCGTCCCGTCTTCCAAGGCTGACAACACGCCTGAATTTCAGTTATATCCTGGTACCCTACTGCTACATACCCACCCACCCTCTGTCCACGTAGACTGTACGGCCCACCTCAGCTGAAATCCATAGCAGCAGCTGAGCTCAACCTGACCATCGGAAAGTTGGCAGCGGCTGGCAGGTTGGCAGGTTGGCAGCGGCTGCGCTCAACCTAACCATCGGAAAGTAAGCTAACTCTTTCCCCACCCACCCACTGTTCACGTAGATTCTACGGCCCGCCCCAGCGGAAGGTAATAGCCGCGGCTGCGCTCAACAAGTACCTCGTCAAGGCCCTAGACCTGATCATAGAAGAGCAAGCTAACCCGAACCCCACCCACCCTCTGTCCACGTAGACTGTACGGCCCACCCCAGCTGAAATCCATAGCAGCGGCTGAGCTCAACCTAACCATCGAAAAGTAAGCTGACCCTTTCCCCACCCACCCACTGTTCACGTAGATTCTACGGCCCGCCCCAGCTGAAGGTAATAGCCGCGGCTGCGCTCAACAAGTACCTCGTCAAGTCCCTAGACCTGATCATTGAAAAGCAAGCGCCTTGTGATATCCTTAGTGACTTGGGCCCCCGCACACCGACGCGACCCTCCAGCAGAGGACGGCTTGCCCAATCAAGTCCCACCCCCCTCATTGTGCTGGACAGCCCCAGAAGCAGAGTCCCTTTCGAAGTGGCAGGCCTGAGCCCCTCTCCGCTCTCCGACCCTCCTGGCGATAGTCCATCCAGCATTCCCCGGCGAGTCCCGTCCCTCCTCGTCTCCCCCAACTCCGCATACCAGCCCGTTGCAAGCAGCCGGCGGCAGCTGTCCGCCAACCGCCAAGCGCACAGCAGGGAGCAGGCAGCCGACCTTGGTACTGCTCAAGAGACCGGGCTCCTGGATGAGCGCTCTCTCAGAGCCCGGAGCGATGGAAACACCCTTGAACGCACCCTGTCTGACAGGCACTCAGGCGCCCGTTCAGTGCTCGAGGACTACGAGCTACCCAGCCTGCCTGAAGACATGTCCTTACCCGGTGGGTTGGGCCCTGCCGGTGCCAGCGAGGCTCACCTGTTCAACCAGGACAGCTGGGTTGCAGATGTAGAACCCTCCGAGCCCATTAGTCCCAGCCTCTCTCCCGACCCCAGATTACAATTCCTTATTAACCAACAGAGTGACGGAGCCAGCACACGCAGAAGCAGCGGGTATGCCACCGCCTCCCCGACTGCTAGCCGGCTAGGGAGGGGTAGGCCGTCCCTGGACCCTGCCGAGATTAGCCGGAGTAGTGAAGCCCTCCACAGCCCAGTAGTGCTCTCCTCCACGGAGCCCAGTGGGGCAAGCCCAGCGGTACACTCCTCCACGGAGCCCAGGGGGGCAAGCCCTGCGGTGCACTCCTCCACGGAGCCCAGGGGGGCAAGCCCTGCGGGACACTCCTCCACGGAGCCCAGGGGGGCAAGCCCAGCGGTACACTCCTCTACGGAGCCCAGTGTGGCATGCCCGGCAGTACACTCCTCCTCAGAGCATCTGCCTGCCGATGCTGCAATTGCTAGTGCTATAGACGACAGTGAGCCTGCACCACAGTCACCACCTCAGTCACCAGTCACCAACCACCACCAGTCGCCACCCCAGTCACCACCAGTCCACAGTCCACAATTACCACCACAGTCACCACCACATCCCACAGCACAGTCAGCCTTCCCATATGAGATGGAAGATCTGGACCAGCTCTTGGAGGAAGTGACTGGACCAGATCGTGGGCTGGATGAGGCACGGGGCAGCAGCTCCTCCCTCGTGCCCCCACCACAGGCACCACAGGCACCACTGGCATCACATGCAGGAGGGCAGGTCGGAAGGAGGGAGTTGACTGAGATCGAGGCCATGGAGGGCAGTGAAGCCAGCCACAACCCACCCACCCACCACCACCACCCAAGTGAAGCCGGCCATGGTGATCCGTCCTGGCCGGTCGAGCAAGCGAGAGGGTGCACTCCCAGAGCTTGCGGCGACACAGACGATAGCTTCAGCTCGTGCATGATGAAGGAGGGAGGGTGTGGTGTGCTGTCAGCATCGACCCCCAACCCGTTGGTTGGGAAGATGGAGCTAGATCTGGGAGAAGATGACGAGATCGATGAATGCGGTGTTTGCCTTGAGGCAACAGCCTCTGTGCTAATTTCCCCATGCTCCCATGCCATTTGCGGTGAGTTGTCTGGGGGGCGTGTATGTGTGGGGTTGAGGTTGGGGGGGGCTGGTGGTGGTGGTGGTGGTGGTGGGGGGGGCATGTGTGTGTGTCAGGGGGGTAGAGGAGTGTGAGTGGGCATGTGTGTGTGAAAGTGTTTTTCTTACCCTGGGAGAGGAAGATGACATCTTTAAATGTGGTGTCTGTGCCAGCGATACAACTAAGCAATGATTTACAATCGTCATCAAAAACAGATCTGGACCAAATGAACCCAAAATCATCCCCCCACACACACAATGCACATCCCCACCCAAACTTCCCCACCCAAAATCACCCCCACACACTCAATGAGCATCCCCACCCGAACTTCCCCACCCAAAATCATCCCCCCACCCACCCACCCACCCCCACCCACCCACCCCACACACACACCACACACAAACACACACATCCAAGTCATCCCCCCACCCAAACTTCCTGCTGCAGGTCCCTGTGCTAAGAAGATGTGCTCCATCTCGCCCCAGAAGCCGTCCTTGTGCCCCTTCTGCCGTTCTCTTATCTCCAAGTTTTCCGTTATCTCGTAACTTAATAGCGACATAACACACATTTTATGGGATTTTACGGTTTAAACCCGTCTGCCGTTCACTTATCTCCAAGTTTTCCGTCATCTCGTTACCTACCACTGGGTTTCTGCGGCTCTCCAAGTGCTGGCGTGGTACTGAAGTTGTAATGTTTAATTTATCCGCACTAGCTCGAGCAGCGCATACTTGCGATCCGGTTCCCTTAATCCCAATGGGCACGTCCTTACAGGTCAATGTGACAATTCTTGGATGTTTAGATTTTCATTTTTGTATCCACACTAAGAGGCACTGAGCGTGCTCAGATATTGAATTCATTTTTTTATTGAGTACTAGGTTCCAGGGTACTTCAAATGGCCAAATTGGCCAGCGCTGTAGCGCACTTGAAAACAAAAAAGCTGCGCTTTGTAGTGCAAAAAGCGCAAAAATTGCTTGCAGCGTCCACAAGGGGTTGCAAAAAACTGCGCTTAAAGCGCACAGGGGGTCAAAAAGTCAGCGCTCAAAAGCGCAAAAGCGCGCGCTTTGAATTACCCTGCTGGGTTCGATTAAGAAGATGTGCTCTTTGTGGTGACTACTGCTAGCTCCGGCTTACGCAGTGGTGCCCTTAACTTCACGTCCTGAGAGTGGCTCATTACTCGGATGTAATCATGTAACAATTTCAATTTGGAGATGTGCTCCATCTCGCCCCTGAGGCCGTCTTTGTGCCCTAGAAGCCGTTCTCTTATCTCCAAGTTTTCCGTCATCTCGTTACCTGCCCCTGGTTGGTCGGCTCCCTAAGGGGCTTATACCTGTACGGTTCATACGCGATTTCTTCATGGTCTTCAAATCGTGCTGTTTCCCCCAGAAAACCGGTCAAATCAGCCGGTTAAACTGACTCCCCTGACATCTACGCAAACCGTGTTCGATTCCCGCCGCCCCTCCTTCATCCCTTACCTCGGAGCGCACTTTTTCGCGCGCGGATCTCAGGGTTGCGGGCTGTGGACGCGGCGTTTTCATTTTTCGTTTCCCTCCTGTCCTGTGGACTCAATCCAGGGACCTGGAGTATGTCTATGATTTCCCCTTGGGAAATTTGCATCCCCGTGCCTCTCGCAGCTCATTGCATTATGTACTTGCCAAGGAAATCTGCTGTTTCGCTCTAGTACCTGTAGGTTGCGTAGTTGCAAACTAGAAACTGTAGCCTCGGAAGTTGCTGCACCTGTCTCCATAGAACTTCGGGGAGTTAGTGAGCTATTAAGTTCATTAGCCGTACAGGCCACCAAGTTGAATAATAATGCCATGCCATGCTATATGGATTCTTGGCCCCCTAAAAATTAAATTGTACGCATAAGTAAGCACCTGCTTGTGCATCTTTCACCAAGGAGGCAGCCACTGGTGCTTAACGAACGTTACACCACCCCCTGGGCCGACCTCCAGGGGACCCGCTAGGGCACCTTACTATTTTAGGTACCCATCAGGGCAAAGTTGTTTATCGACTCTTTCTCTTAGAAGTAGCCCCCTTGCCTGTTTACATGAATTCCTGGAAATAGGAGTACCAGGAATTGCAGGGCGCGTTTCCTTCAAAGCTTTTTGGGGGTACAAAAGTGCCCATTTCTTTGCCAAAGGTTTTCCCGACAATGTTGTTTTTTCAACCCTGCACTATTCTCCTTCTTGTCTGCTCATGTTAATTCCTGGAACAGAAACTTGGTTACATTGCTCCAGCCAACAATTTGGCTGCTTGCCGTCTTCGGCAGTAAAAATGATAACCGGGAAAAATCTAGCCGTTATCAAAACAATAAAAAGCTATCAGATGCCAAGCATTATTATCAAAATATACTTGATCCAATGTCTTCATACATTCATGGATAAATAAACAGAGGTAGCTTCGCACGACCTTCCACTTCTGGATTGCGCATCAGATAATGTTGAGGAATCGTTTTACCTCTCTGACACACGCACCGGCTTATGCTAGGGTGTCCTTAACTTCACGACCTGCGAGTGAATGTATTACACGGATGTAACAATTTCAATTTCTCTCACACACGCACACATCAGATAATTAGGGGACGGCAACATGATATCATGTCATCATATGATATCGTATGATGCTGGCAGTCTGCCTAGACCAAAGTTACCATACAAATACAATATGATGCAATTTGTATGATATCATATGATATCGTACTCACATTTGGCCAAAATTATATTAGTATATGATATGCCGATCCCTACAGATAATGCAGAGGAATCACTTTACTCTCAGATTTGGAAATCAGGCTCTGATACTTCCTTCTCGAATTCAATCAAGCTTCTTCAGTACATACAAAAAACATGATGTTCATCTGGCACAGCCAATCTAACTGAATCCTCGGTGCCGCTGGTTTGTGTAGGGAGACCCACCTCCTGGGGTGAAAATCCTTTCACAACTATAAAAAGAAAAAATGCAATATTATTATTGAGACCATCTGACACAACCAGAGACTGTTTGTACTCATAGCATCTGACACAGCCAGGCATTCTTTTTATGATGGGCTATATACATCAGCTTCTAGGCAGCTCCTTGTGGTAGCCCCCCCCCCCCCCCCCCCCCCCCCCCCCCAAGCGTAAAGCTGTGGTTAATGCTGGAAAGCTGAATTTGACAGTTCCCATACGCCTTGAGTTACTTTGGGTCATAGTTTTTCTTTTCAGGTACGAGCAACAGCTTCTAGGCAGCTCCCTGAGCCAGCCACTGGGCTAAGCCCCAAGATGTTGACAGTTCTGGACAGCTGGTTGCGTCAGCTTCTAAGCAGCTCCCTGAGACAGCCACTGGGCTAAGCCCCCAGATGTTGATAGTTCTGGAAAGTGGATGCTGTCAGCTTCCAGACACACTAGGTTGTATCAGCTTTTGCTGAATAGCCAGTTAGGGGAGCTGCCTACAAGCTGCTGCTTATAGCTGAAAAGAAAAACACTGCTTTGGATTGCTTTGGGTTTGGCTTATTAGCAAGCCAGCGGAGCTGCCTAGAAACTTCTACATCGAGCTGTAGCACAAACTGTAGCACGAACTCAGGGCCCAGAAGCACGATCTCATGGCCCTCGACGGTTAAACGTTTGTTTGGGGTTGAGTTCATCAAAGCTTTTTCTTTATAAGCCCTTCCTATATGGTTGGGCAAGACCCTGTAGCCTATTTGACCTACCCCTGGACTGTGACATACATACATACATACCGAGCAAATATAAAAAAACGGAGCCAGGGTATAGTGGAGTGAATTTACCGCGTGGTAAATCCACTTTACTATACAAGGGCAGTAGCCCCTTTCAGTGGTATACAATGGTCTAGTAGTAGACCAGATCGCTTGAGGATGAAGAGTCCGGGGTTCGACTCCCCCTTCGGTCGCTCTTGGCGTTGCAGGTCGTCGTCAACCGCGATGGTAGCTTGTCCAGTTGAGGTAGGAGACCGCTCCCCACCCGCGTACGACGGGATCCCTTAACACCACGCCCCACCAGGCATTATCATTACCTTTATACAAGGGCAGTGATCTTAATCTCTATCTGGTCCAGCCCTAAACCCTACAACCACCTACCTGACTACTTACGCAGATCCAGCCAATGGAAGTCCCCAATGCCAAAAAGCTGACCTAACCCAGCCTCTGGGCAGGTACCAGGGGACACTCACTATGGAAGTCCCAGAGGCCGAAAAGCTGACCTGACCCAGGCTCTGGGAAGGTACCAGAGGACACTCACTGGGGACACTCGCTATGGAAGTCCCAAAGGCCAAAAACTCACTGGGCACTCACTTGACAGGTACCAGGGGACACTCACTATGGAAGTCCCAAAGGCTTAAAAGCTGACCTGACCCAGGCTCTGGGAATGTACCAGAGGACACTCACAGGAGACACTCACTATGGAAGTCCCAAAGCCCCAAAACTCACTGGGCACTCACTTGGCAGGTACCAGGGGACACTCACTATGGAAGTCCCAAAGGCTTAAAAACTGACCTGACCCAGGCTCTGGGCCCCAGAGCAGGTACCAGGGGACACTGTTAGCAGAACCAGCCAGCATGCCTCAATAGTTTGGCCCAAGACTGTGTGGGTGTGTGGATGGCATGCATACCAACAACTCATAGTCAACACTGCATTGGATAGATCGACTTCATGTTTGTAAGATTGACTTTATATTTGTGAGATTGACTTCATGTTTGTAAGATTGACTTCATGTTTGTAAGATTGACTCCATGTTTGTGAGATTGACTTCATGTTGGTAAGATTGACTTCATGTTGGTAAGATTGACTTCATGTTTGTAAGGGTATCCATCCACTTGCCTGGAGTCCAGTGAGGGCAGAGATGGAATGACATTGAAGAGTCCAACCTAACAGCAGTTGTACATCAGTACAACAAGGAAACAGCAGGTGTGCTTGACTGCAACAAGACAACAGCAGTTGTATATCAGTACAACAAGGAAACAGCAGGTGTGCTTGACTGCAACAAGACAACAGCAGTTGTACATCAGTACAACAAGGAAACAGCAGGTGTGCTTGACTCCAACAAGACAACAGCAGTTGTACATCAGTACACCAAGGAAATAGCAGGTGTGCTTGAATACAACAAGAAAGCAGCACTTGTATGACATTGGAGCATGCATACCACCTCTGCATTGGATATATCGACTTCATGTTTGTCAGATTGACTTCATGTTTGTGAGGGTCCACTTGCCTGGAGTCGAGTAAGGGCAGAGATGGAATGACATTGGAGACTCCAAGCCAGTGTAGAAAGCAGACACTAGCATCACACTAGTAGCACACCATCAGAATGTGTGACTAATGACATTGGAGAGTCCAAGCCAGTGTAGAAATCAGACACTAGCAGCACACCAGCAGAATTATACTGGGATCTCAACACCAACACTAGCAGAAGCGCACGAAGACTCGCAACACTCTATCTCATTCATGGTGCATGGCTCATGGCTCATGGTTCTGATTGGTTCATGGTTCTTGATGGCTCATGGCTCATGGTTCTGAATAGTTCATGGTTCTTGATGGCTCATGGCTCATGGTTCTGAATGGTTCATGGTTCTTGATGGTTCATGGCTCATGGTTCATGGCTCATGGTTCATGGCTCATGGTTCTAAATGGTTCATGGTTCATGAAGGCTCATTCATTGAACTTATTGATGGTTGTCCATGGTGCATTCATTGATATTATTGATGGTGGTTCTTCATTATTTCCCATTATTCTTCATTATTCTTCATTTGTTCTTCTTCTTCTTCATTATTCCTAGCTTAGAAGCATACGGAGCAGCATGAGAACGGAAGTCTGGTTACTATCCGTCAGCTATAGCCAGGGACTGCAGTTGAGAGATGGAAATGAAGGCGCAAGCCAAGCCACCATCTGAGTGATGGAAGTAAAAGAGCAAGCCAAGCCACCATTTGAGTTATGGAAGCGAAGGCGCAAGCCAAGCCACCATCTGAGTGATGGAAGTGAAGGCGCAAGCCAAGCCACCATCTAAGTGATGGAAGTGAAGGCGCAAGCCAAGCCACCATCTGAGTGATGGAAGTGAAGGCGCAAGCCAAGCCACCATCTGAGTGATGGAAGTGAAGGCGCAAGCCAAGACACCATCTGAGTGATGGAAATGAAGCCGCGAAGGCCAAGCCATCCATCCCTCTCCAATGCAGTTTCTCGTATGCCTCAACAAAACGTCTCATTGATGACACACAGAGACACAACCAATGCCTAATCCATTGATGACACACAGAGACACAACCAATGCCTAATCCATTGATGACACACATAGACACAACTTATACCGAAACACAACGTCTCATTGATGACACACAGAAACACCACCGATGCCTAAACAAAACGTCTCATTGATAACACACAGAAACACAACCAATGCCTAAACAAAACTTCTCATTGATGACACACAGAAACACAACCAATGCCCAATACATTGATGACTCACAGAGACACAACCAATGCCTAATCCATTGATGACACACAGAGACACATCCAAAGCCTAATACATTGATGACTCACAGAGACACAACCAATGCCTAATCCATTGATGACACACAGAGACACAACCAATGCCTAATCCATTGATGACACACAGAGACACAACAAATGCCTAATACATTGATGACACACAGAGACACAACCAATGCCTAATCCATTGATGACACACAGAGACACAACCAATGCCTAATACATTGATGACACACAGAGACACAACCAATGCCTAATCCATTGATGACACACAGAGACACAACCAATGCCTAATCCATTGATGACACACAGAGACACAACCAATGCCTAATACATTGATGACACACAGAGACACAACCAATGCCTAATCCATTGATGACACACAGAGACACAACCAATGCCTAATCCATTGATGACACACAGAGACACAACCAATGCCTAATCCATTGATGACACACAGAGACACAACCAATGCCTAATCCATTGATGACACACAGAGACACAACCAATGCCTAATACATTGATGACACACAGAGACACAACCAATGCCTAATCCATTGATGACACACAGAGACACAACCAATGCCTAATCCATTGATGACACACAGAGACACAACCAATGCCTAATACATTGATGACACACAGAAACACACATTCCTAGGCCAAGCATTACGTCTAAGAGTTTCAAATGGAATAAATTTGAGTATCATTGCCTGACGCGATAGGGTGGGATATTGAAGGGACAGCTCAGGGGGTCCTTCTGACCCCCTCCCCCCCCACCCCAGCTGATAGCTCACTCACCCATAGGAACACAATTGCGTAGAGAAGATGTCGTACAGTTAGCCTTCTTTTCCTTTTTTTTCTTTTTTTTCCTCTTGGGGCTGTGATTCATGGTTGGCAGCTGCAGGTCAGGGACAGCTCAGGGGGTCCTTCTGACCCCATCGCCAACTGCTCAATCACCCCTAAGAACACAATCGCTTTGGGAAGATGTTGTACAGTTAGCCCTTTTTTTCTTTTTTTCTCTCTTGGGGCTGTGATTCATGGTCGGCGATGCATGTCAGATGGCAGATTAGTCCAATTGCCAACAGCATGTCAGTGCCAACCAGTCTAAACTATATATAGGATCCAAGCAACCAGTCTTACCTATCCTAGAGGATACAAGCTGAACACTGAGTGCACTACGGACGCAGGATTGCTTTTCGTGCTAGCCAGCTTCTTGGGGCTGTGTATCATGATCGGCAGCTGAGGGTTAGATGGCGAGTGCATCCAATTGCCAACAGCATATCAGTGCCAACCAGTCTAAACTGTATATAGGATCCAAGCTGAATACTGAGTGCGATACGGATGCAGGATTACTTTTCATGCTGGCCAGCTTCTTGGGGCTGCCTTTCATGATTGGCAGCTGAGGGTTAGGTGGCAGATTAGTCAAATTGCCAACCGTGTATCAGTGCCAACCAGTCTAGACTATATATAATATATAGGATCCAATCTGCATACTCAGTGCACTACAGATGCAGGATACGTTTTCATGTTGGCCAGCTTCTTGGGGCAGTGTTTCATGATTGGCAGCTGAGGGTTAGGTGGCAGATTAGTCAAATTGCCAACAGCATATCAGAGCCAACCAGTCTAAACTATGTAGGATCCAAGCAACCAGTCTTACCTATCCTAGAGGATACAAGCTGCATACTCAGTGCACTACGGACGCAGGATACGTTTCATGTTGGCCAGCTTCTTGGGGCTGTGTCTCATGATTGGCAGCTAAAGGTTAGGAGGCAAATCAGTAAAATTGCCAACGGCGTATCAGTGCCAACCAGTCTAAACTATCTATAGGATACAAGCTGCATACTGAGGGTGATACAGACGCAGGATTACTTTTCATGTTGGCCAGCTTTTTGGTGCTTGGTTAGATGGCGAATGCATCCAATTGTCAGTGCCAACCATTCTAGACTTTGAAGTGCGTTGTCAGACTCAGAGAGGGTGATTTGGGAGTTGAATTTTCGAAAAATGTCGTACTTCGGACCTCGTATCTCAAATTTGGTCTGAAATCTGAGAATTCTGGGAGAATTCTGGGAGATTTGGCCTGCGACAAAGTACAAAGTCTGACCTCAACTCCCAAATCATCCCCTGAATTGCTATAAGTGTGTTGTCAGAGGGTGAAAAATACATTGACTGTAAGAAGTCAGGGGTACCCCTGGTTACTGACCAATAGAACAAGACTAACCGCATTTGTACATCAGTACAATGAAAAAGCAGTTGTGCTTGACTCCAACAAGACAACAGCAGTTGTACACCAGTACAAAGAAAAAGCAGTTGTGCTGGACTCCAACACAACAACAGCAGTTGTACATCAGTAAAACAAGGAAACAACGCTTGTCCTTGACTCCAACAAGACAACCGCAGTTGTACATCAGTACAAAGAAAAAGCAGTTGTGCTGGACTACAACACAACAACAGTAGTTGTACATCAGAACAACAAGATAAGTACGTCACAGTAGGCAAGCCAGTAGCAGGTGTATGTCACAGTATGCAAGCCACTAGAAGGTGTATGTGACAGTAGGCAAGCCACTAGAAGCTTTATGTAGTGCATGTGACAGTATGCAAGCCAATAGAAGGTTTACGCAGTACATGTCACAGTAGGCAAGCCAATAGAAGGTTTATGTAGTGTATGTGACAGTAGGCAAGCCAATAGAAGGTTTATGTAGTGTATGTGACAGTAGGCAAGCCAATAGAAGCTTTATGTAGTGTATGTGACAGTAGGCAAGCCACTAGAAGGTTTATGTAGTGTATGTGACAGTAGGCAAGCCAATAGAAGGTTTATGTAGTGTATGTGACAGTAGGCAAGCCAATAGAAGGTTTATGTAGTGTATGTGACAGTAGGCAAGCCAATAGAAGGTGTGTGTGACAGTAGGCAAGCCAATAGAAGGTTTATGTAGTGTATGTGACAGTAGGCAAGCCAATAGAAGGTTTATATAGTGCATGTCACAGTAGGCAAGCATAAACCATGTGTACTAAACCAATGTGAACGCATTCTATATACGGGAGTGTGGTGGGTAGTGCTTACGCGACCCATGTTTAACCTGCCTGCCGATTGGGAACAGCTTGTTGGCTAATAGACCAAGCAATGAAACCAAACCGACCTATGACAGGGATGCCATGGCGGACTCAGACCTGGGGGCCTGGACAGCAGGATGTAATCCAGATAGTTAATCTCATCTCCTTTGGTCCTCTGCATTTTATTCAAGTGCAGGGTGAGCTCATCTGTTCCGTCGAAGACCATGCAGGTACTAGTTGGCTTGGATTGGCCTAGCATAGCTAGGCCTGGCTTGTGCCTGGCTTGGACAATGCTGGTGCTAGCTGGGCCATACAGGTTCTTCGGTCCTCTACATTTAATTCAAGTGCAGGGTAAGCTCATCTGTTCCGTCTATGACCACTCGGCCTGGCTTGACTTTCCTATCAGAGACGGAGGCAATGCTGTCAATAGCAATGTCAATGGAAGCAGTCAATTTGCAAGGGCCTCCAACGGTTTTCCCTGTCCCAGCATTGAAATCCATCGCAGATTCTGGCCAATTCCAGTCCACTTCCACCTCAGGCTCATAGTCAACGTCAGTGACATTCGGTGAAATCTCTGGCAGTATATGGAAGTACGGGCTGGCATTTTCTCCCTAAGTAGTTCCTCTCTTATATATCGGGGGACGGGGTCTGGAATTGCAATCAGAAATCAGCAGTCAGCATTGCAATCAGTAACCAGCAGTGAAATAAGCAATACATTGTCTCCTAACTGGTGGTGCCCCTGATGATCATGACTTCTAAGCAACAGCCGAGGGCTGCAAGGTAGGGTCAGGTCCGGTTCTCAAGTTGCCAAATCGATTCCCAAATGATCTGCCGAATTGCTATAACAGCGCGTCGTTAGTCGAACGTATACATCCCGTATGAGGGGACGGAACGTATTCTGCAGACGTTCAGGTGTCAGCCCCCACGGCGAAAATAACCATGAAGAATTCGAATTATCATTCGCACAAGACGCGACAATGGATCCTTCCCCAGTCTTTGCTGCGGACCCACCTGAAATACTGGCGGTAGAAGGAAGGTCTGCTGCAACTTGACTCCTGACTGGGGGCGGGATCCTGCGAGGAGGTGGAAATACGGTCGTACAAATCTCAAGTTGGGTGATGGACGCGTGCAACTACCCAAAGGTGGCGAACAAGCTGTGTATTAGGATGAGATGGGGTGCGGCACGGCGGGGCGGGTGGGGGCGGGTGGTGTTCTAGAGGGGGATGGCGAGAGCAAGAAAGCAGCAGGACGGGAACCCCAACTGCTGTCTGCACCTAGGCAACAACATATTATAATATTAAGAGGTGCAACACATGTTTAAGAGGGCCCAACCTTGCAGGCATAGTTATAAACACCCCTAGGGCCCCTAGGGTGTTTATATGTTTAACTAGGTGCAGACAGCCGTAGGAAACGGCAAGAAACAAGCTGCGTGAGAACAACAGGCGGAAAGAAAAGATTACACGGCGACCTAGCTTGTGATAAGGGAGACCGCAGGCAGCAGCATAGATAATAATTTGCATGTGTCTCGTGTGTCTCATGCGTGGAGCGCGTGCAAGAAAATCGATAGGCCAAGCTCGCCGTCTAAAGCTTGAAGTAGGGTACTTTCCCCCCCTGCTTTTTCCGGACCGGAGTATCACTACGAGTTCGGAGTCAGGTTCGGTTCGATTACAGATAGAGGGATTGGAGCGTGAACAAGTCGCAGATGCACCCTCCTCCTACCTGAGCCAAGTTTCGAACCCCATGATGAAATGAACACTCAGGGACGATTGGAGGGCAAGATGGACGTGAAGATGCGTGAGTCGTCACTCCCTGGGTGGGCATTCTATATTTTCCTTCCACGTGCTTCGGAATATGCGTAGAAGACTGTGGGAGTACGACGACTGTGGCGAATCCTGGGCAGCAGGTTGGGGTCTCTAATACTGGACCAATGGCCTGGCCGTTGCGGACGCCCTCGAGGAGGCAAAAGTCAGCCTGCACTCCTGATTCAGACTCCAAGGCGAGAGCCTTGCTCACACAGAAGCAGCGCAAAAACATTATTAACAGCGGGACCCGAAAATGGCCAGAGGAAGGCCCGGAATTGAGAGCAGCAAGCGAGGCGCGTTTCCAAGAAGATATAGCTTGGAGTAGGGAGGGTTCAAGTCTTCTGAAGGGAGTCCATATGAAGAGGTGCAGAACAACAAGTCGAGACGCGGAGGAGACTGTAGGAGTAGAAAGACTGTGGCGTATCCTGGGCAGGAGTCTGAATTGTCAATCTACTAGAACACTTCTCAAATACCTTATCTGGCACAGTTTAGTGCATCGCGTAGGATACAGCTGTATAGCTGTTGAATCCTGAAAAGCATTACTAAAATTAGGGTGTCTTTCCACAGACGAGTTTGGGCCGGTTTGGGCCTCTACCGCGACGTACAGGCGCGTACGGGCTAGCGTAGCGTCAATAGCGTAGCATCAATAGCGTCAAGAAAGTCTGCAGCTCGTCACCAGGGTTTAGTCCGTAGTTCCTCGTCAGCAAGGGTTCAGACAGGTGGACAAATCTGCAGTGCCATGCTGGTTACCCCTCTGCGTAGTGGCGATTCACGATTCACAGCGTTAGCCGGTCGAGTCTTTTCATCCCTTGCTCCGGGCCGCGATTCATCAAAATATCCCCCTGTGTGGAGAGAGGGGGGGGGGGGGGGGGGGGGGGGGGGGGGGGGGGGGGGGCAAAGCGCTCCAATAAATGGCTGGCGTTACATGGTTTGGGGAATTGATGGAAAACCTGCCAAAGCAGAAGTGGCTGTGGGAAAAAAGCCTCACTAGTAAACACATAAACCAGCTTCCATTCACCACCCCCAAGGCTGATGAAACTAGTATTAATGGCAGTGACTTTTTCTTGATCTACAGGCAGTACAGCCCCACAATGATCGAAAAACGGTTATCTTTCTTGAAAACAACTTCCTCATCCAACACACACTGTCGCCCATCTCGCGACGTGAGCAACTCCATCGGTTCGTAGAAGTACAAGTTATAGCTGTAGCCCACCTGAAGTGGTCTACAACCACTCCAGGTAGGCTGTAGCTACAACTTGTTCATTCAACGTCTAAATAATTTCGGGGGGGGGGGGGGGGGGGGGGGGGGGGGGGGGTAGGGTTTAGACTACCGTACATATATATATATACATAGTATGCCTCATTACGAGGCGTGATGTTGAGCTATGCATTGATGGTGATGCATGATGCGCACTGGTGGTTATGCATCACTAACTACTATATTAACTAACACGCAGGGAGCAGGTCGCATGCAATAATATGTGACTGGGACTCCCAGCGGTTTGCGGTTTGCAGGCAAGAGTGCATGACTGGGACTCCTGGCAAGTTGCGGGTTGCATGCAACAATACATGTCTGTGACTCCTGGCAAGTTGCAGGTTGCAGGCAAGAATTCATGTCGGGGACTCCCAGCAGGTTGCGGGTTGCAGGGAAGACAACACGACTGGGACTCCCGGCGGGTTGCGGGTTGCAGGCAATAATAAATGACTGTGACTCCCAGCGCGTTGCAGGCAATAATGCATGACTATGACTCCCAGCGGGTTGCGGGTTGCATGCAACAAAACATGACTGGGACTCCTGACAAGATGTGGGTTGCATGCAAGAATACATGGCGGGGACTCCCAGCGGGTGGCAGGTGGCAGGCAACAATACATGACCGGGTCTCCTGGCAAGTTGCGGGTTGCAGGCAATAATACATGACAAGGACTCCCGGCGGGTAGTGGGTTGCAGGCAAGAGTACATGACTGGGTCACCTGGCGGGTTGCGGGTTGCAGGTTGCATGCAAGGATACATGCCAGTATTTTGGGGTGCTACATCCCAGATGCCTTGTTGAGGGCGGCATTTAGTTCGCCGAGGTGGTGGGGATCTGAGCAGACAGGAGAGTCTTGATCATGTAATAGGCCTGGGCCTTCAACAAGGAGGGGGTAGAGGGCGCCACCTCAAACTGAACTCGAGGGGCAGAGATGGTGAGGTCTCTATCAGGATACTGAACCGACACCTCAAACAAGATATGAATGGGATCACCGTCGTACTCATCTGCCGAGCAGACGGAGAAGTCTTCATCCTCAATGAACTCAGTGTCCACCTGAATGCTTGTGCTTGTTTCCATTTGACTGCTTGTGCTTGTGGTTGTGTCCATTTGACTGCTTGTGCTGGAGCCGTCTTGTGAGTTGAGTACGCTATAAGCTGCGGTGTGGGAAGGCTCCGTAGCCTTGAAGAAGCCAGTCTGCAGAGGGAAGGGGAAACATTAGAAGGGAAAACGTGTACTTTCTGTGGTGTTTGCGCAAACTGAGCACCGGGCCCTACATTAATTGTGTTACACTGTTCACTAGACTCACTGACTGACTGATAGGCAGGCAGACAAAGAGACAGGCAAATGTGCAGGCAGACAGCTAGACTGACTCGAGCCTAGCAGTGTTGCCCCCAGGAGGGAGGGAGGGAGGGGGGGGGGGGGGGGGGGGGGGGGGGGGGGGGCTCTACTAGATAACACTCACCCTGTGCAGGTGGATGAACTCCAAGGGGTCCACAGCAGCCAGGCGCAAGAGGTGAGGAATCGCGTCCAGGAACTTGCTCAGGGTGAGTTTGTTGCGCGGAAGAAGGAGATTGGTGAACGAGCCATCGAACGAGTTGAAGACTCGGTCCGCCAGTTGTTCAGCGGACAGCTGGTTGCCTGTAGTGCACGGAGAGAGCATCAAGGATGGGTCAGACAGATGATCATTTACGCTTCATAATTGTGTCGAGGGTGTGCGTATCAGGGTAGTCCAAGACGCACGTCCTTGCGTCCCAGGACGCAACATGGGGAGGGCCGTTGCGTCCCAGGACGCAACATTGGCAGGGTCGGTTGCGTCCCGGACGCAGCCTCATAGATTGGTTGCGTCCGGGACGCAGTTTTTGGAAGTTGGTTGCGTCTCACTTCATTACCCTGCGTTCTCATGCGTCCCAATGCGCCCCAATGCGCCCCAGTGCGTCTGATGCGTCTGACTGGAGAGTGTCTCAGTGGGTGGTGCAGGACGCAAAGGACTTTCTCAGCCACATAATTTGAATGGACTCGAACCTAAAAATCACCCACATGCCCCCAGGCCCTGAGTGGATGAGCGGGTTTCAAACAGCACCCTAGTCTAAAGCCTATAATTTTTTGATGTGATCGATTTATTCTGGTCGATCTCTCCAAAAATATTTCAACCGTCAAAATGCAATCTCGCGGCACGCCCAATGCTCCGACCAAGCAGCGAAGGCTGGATGATTTTTTTGTTGCCAAGCCCGCTGCTGCTGCTGCTGCTGCTGCTGCTGGGACGCATCAAGCATGGACAAAAATTGACACGCAGTGGGCCGCAGTGGGACGCATCAAGCATGGAGAAAAATTGAGACGCAGTGGGACGCAGTGGGACGCATCAGGCTGTTGTTGCTGTGGGAGGGGGAAAGAGGATTTTTTAGGACGCAACCTTCAAACTTTTCTGCGTCCCAGGACGCAACCTACGAAATTGGCTGCGTCCCTGGACGCAACCTACCCATTTGGTTGCGTCCCAGGAAGCAACTCCTGGGGTCCGTTTGGACAACCCTGGTGCGTATGTCTGATAGGCTGAGAGAGCGGTGGCTCTGAGCCACCGATCGCGCCCAGGTTCGGAGCACTGAGAACTCAGCTCATGATTTGCCCAGCCAGAGCAAGACGAAGATGAAGGTGAATGCAAGGTCAGCCACTCGGGAAGGCACACAGTGAATGTGACGGATAGCGATCCTCACACCGCGTCCCCTCGAGGGTAGGGGGCGACGGCTTCCCGGAAGTAGGAGAAGTAACGTAGACTGGAGAGACTACGGCTACTCCTACAGACGAGTAGTCGAACGGAGTACTCGGATGTAACAATTTCAATTTCAATTTCAATAGTCGAACGGAGCGACCTGAAGTTCAGGCGACGCGCGAGATGATGTGATGGGCATATAAGCACGGCTTAGATGCTCTAAGGCCAGACAATAATAGGGATCATTCCCCTATCATCTCGTTAAACACTTATGTGTTTGTTAAGACGTCTTCATACGTCACAGTGAACGGTCTAGTGCTCTTGGATTTCACGCACCTTCTGTGATGGCAACAGTCTTGATGCGGGCTGCGAGTTGGACGAAAGCCTCCCGGCGGACAACACCGGCTCCCGGGCCACGCTTACGCAGCTTCGGCTTGCTCATTGTGCGTATCCTACTAAAAAAAGACGCAAACTTTTTTTTATCCCCGATTCCTCAAATTTTTATTTGTTTGTTCAGGTAGCGAGGAAATGATGTTTTTATTTTTGGGCATTGGATTCAATTACTGAAATATTGATGGGGCCAGGCTGAAGGTCAATCCATTTTTTTTGTACCTACTAAAAAAACACGCGAACGTTTTTATTTCTCGATTTTTCGTTTTGGAGGATAAATCCTGAAGGCCGCGAGCAAACGGATATATGTGGTTTGAAAGGTTGAAGCCCTGACTGATAAATAATTCATCCTACCGCACGCGTACCCACTTCAGCATGCTGGGTCTGCTGCGCCCTTCGGCCTTGTCGGGCACTCTGTGTCGGGCCATGCCCATCATGGGTGTCGGGCCAATGTCGGCCATAGCTGTCGGTGGCATGAACTCTAAGCGGGTTCGATCGGTGGGGTCGATGAAAAGCAGACCCTGCCCTTTTTTTCAAGCTGTCATCGTAACTGTCATACCTACCCAGATCTACCCATGGCATGAACATGAAGTATCTGCCTCGCGTTTGTCGACCCCACCCCACTCGGGGAACGACCCGTTTTGCGCGGGGTTGCGTAAAGGTTCCCGTTCGGTTGCGCAGTTGCGCCTATCAGGTTAATGACTAATGGTGTACGGAAGGCGCTCCGCGCCCTAGAGCATGACTCAGTGATCACGTGACTTAGGGCCACGTGGGTGGACTCTTTGACGGAATTCGAACGCACTGCAGCTTTCCGGACGTCCAACTTGAATGCGTTGCATTGCGATAGTAGCGCATAATAGACGCTTCCTCGTCGATTTAGAGGATCAGGACGTGGACGATTGTGGACCGTTTATTCTGCGTTGACTGTCCAGTCGCAGAGTTGGCATAGTATGTTCATCATGGCGCAACTCATTAGTCTGGGTTTAGTTCATTGCGTTTCTCAAAGGATGTAGTCTGGCGCAACTCTTTAGTCTGGGTTTAGTTCATTGCGTTTCTCAAAGGATGTAGTCTGGCGCAACTCTTTAGTCTGGGTTGAGTTCATTGCGTTTCTCAAAGGATGTAGTCTGGCGCAACTCTTTAGTCTGGGTTGAGTTCATTGCGTTTCTCAAAGGATGTAGTCTGGCGCAACTCTTTAGTCTGGGTTTAGTTCATTGCGTTTCTCAAAGGATGTAGTCTGGCGCAACTCTTTAGTCTGGGTTGAGTTCATTGCGTTTCTCAAAGGATGCAGTCTGGCGCAACTCTTTAGTCTGGGTTGAGTTAATTGCGTTTCTCAAAGGATGTAGTCTGGCGCAACTCTTTAGTCTGGGTTGAGTTAATTGCGTTTCTCAAAGGATGTAGTCTGGCGCAACTCTTTGGTATGGGTTGAGTTCATTGCGTTTCTCAAAGGATGCAGTCTGGCGCAACTCTTTAGTCCGGGTTGAGTTCATTGTGTTTCTCAAAGGATGTAGTCTGGCGCAACTCTTTAGTCTGGGTTGAGTTCATTGCGTTTCTCAAAGGATGTAGTATGGCGCAACTCTTTAGTCTGGAATGAGACTGGGGCACTTAACAAGCATAAAATATCCATGCAACAAATCGTGTATGTCAGTTTACAATCAAGGGGTGAGCCCTAACAAGTCTATAAACCTGTTAAATCCACTCGGGGTGCTTTCAAAGTTCTCACCCCAAGAAATCCGAAGAGTACACGTGACTTTCCATCAAGAAGTGCTGTTCATCCTCTACTACTAAGAGGATATTCTCCGTCCAGCATCCCCATTTCACAGCATCTACAATTTAGAGGGATATACCACGACCCCATGTGTCAGATTCGATATTTTCGGAGTGTCTATCACAAGGATCTCTATGCATCCAACCAAATATGTATGTCAATAGCATGTAGGACAAGTCTGATCAGGTCCAATATGAAACCTGCATGACCCAAGGTATACCCAACCTAATAGGAAGCAAGGAAGGAGGCATGAAGGTACTCCAACTGCCGGAGGTGTGGCAACCTAACCACGAAGGCAAGGAATGTGACAAGCAAGGAAAACCAACCGCTAGGAGAGTCAAGGAAGAGGACTAGACAGTCCACATGACGACATAGCGAGTAAAAGAAGAAAACTAGCAAGTACAACCGACCGCATAGAGAGGGAAGGAAGGGGGCTAGCAAGTCAACCCGATCATCATTTCTCTACGTCCTCGCTGAATCTATATCTGTACATCATTAGCATTTGTAGTTACTTCATGCCAGCAATCTTGCCATTCCGATTACATCCATCCCTCCTCTTGGCCTGCAAGACATGCATACACGGAAGGAGATTCATACATATATTCGCAAGCCAGTCAGATAATCAGGTGCTATGTTAGTTAATTGATAATTATATAGATAGTTACCAATAGCTAGTTCAGATGCCTAGATGTTGCCAACTCGCCCAGAGGCTGAGAGTCTGGTGAATGCAGATGAACTAGCTTGCAAGCTCGTTCTGGTCCATTCAGATTTGTATCTAGTTATGAAGGTGTGTTTCAGAAGCATGCGGGTCAGGTGAATACATATTTGTATCCTTGCAAGCTAGTTCAGGTGCCTACACATGGCAATTTAGTAATGAAGCATAACAATAATGTGATTGCATATTGACCATCTTGCAAGCTAAATAGTTTTCAATATCACTAACATGGCCTCTACTTAGTTGCCAAACTGTGTGCCGTCTTGAGGTACAAACAGAGTCTGACTGCATTTCATTTGCATAACGAGAAGATTTGAGATTATGGTGGTAAGCAGGAATTTGCTAACACTAATAGGGCCCAGTGAAAACAGATTAACCAACTTGCAAGCTGCCAGCAGGTAACTGCCCGGCCTAGAAGGTTGAGCGTCAGGTACCCGATGAATCAAATGTTGCCCATGTAATCAAGTTAATTAATTCCCTTGGCTATACAACGTCGCAAAATGTGCCGCACCTGCATTGAGAGGGGGCAATATTCCTGCTAGCGATAAGAGCACAGGTCCCTGCAAATAAATAAGAGCCAGATAGCTAAGTCAGGTTGTTAGACAGGCTGTGAGTCAGATAGTGAGTCAGGTTGCAGAACGCAGCGGTGGAAGCATCGAGGCAATAAGTAAGACAGTAGGCAGCACAACAAGAAGCAGGTAGTAAGTAAGCTGCTCTGCAAAAATTAATCAGGGAGGCAGTAAGCAACACCACAATCAGCATGTAAGCAGTACGCAGCACCTCTGCAAGGCAGCAAGACAATAAGCAACACCACAATAGTAAAGTAAGCAGTAAGCGGCACCATTGTAAGAAGCAAGACAGCAGGCAGCACCTGCATAACCTTGTAAGCAGCACGTAGCACGGCTGCAAGCATCAAAGCAATAAGATACAACACAATAAGCAGGTAAGCAGTACGCAGAACTGGTGCAAGCATCAATACAATGAGCAACACCACAATAAGCAGGTAGTCAGCACAAAGCACCACTGGACACAGTAAGCAGCACAACAATAAGCATGAAGGAAGACGCAGCACCATTGCAAGCAGCACGACAGTAAGCAGCACCACAATAAGCATTAAGCAGTATGCGGCAACACTGCAAGCATTGAAACAATAAGCAACACCGAAATAAGCAGGGAGGCAGTACACAGCACCACTGTAAGCAGCTAAACAGTAGGCAACACAATAATAAGCATGAAGGAAGACGCAGCGCCATTGCAAGCAGCACCACAATAAGCATTAAGCAGTATGCGGCAACACTTTAAGCATCGAGACAATAAGCAACACCACAATAAGCAGGGAGGCAGTTCACAGCACTATTGCAAGCAGCAAGACAGTGGTCAGCACAACAATAAGCATGGAGGAAGACGCAGCACCATTGCAAGCAGCATGACAATAAGCAGCACCACAATAAGCATTTAGCAGTATGCAGCAACGCAGCAAGCATCGAGACAATAAGCAACACCGAAATAAGCAGGGAGGCAGTTCACAGCACTATTGCAAGCAGCAAGACAGTGGTCAGCACAACAATAAGCATCGAGGAGTACGCAGCACCATTGCAAGCAGCATGACAGTAAGCAGCACCACAATAAGCATTTAGCAGTCTGCAGCAACGCTGCAAGCATCAAGACAATACGCAACACCACAATAAGCAGGAAGGCAGTACACAGCGCCACTGTAAGCAGCTAAACAGTAGGCAACACATAATAAGCATGAAGGAAGACGCAACGCCATTGCAAGCAGCACAACAGTAAGCAGCACCACAATAAGCATTAAGCAGTTTGCGGCAATGCTGTAAGCATCGAGACAAAAGCAACACCACCATAAGCAGGAAGGCAGTTCACAGCACTATTGCAAGCAGCAAGACAGTGGTCAGCACAACAATAAGCATCGAGGAGTACGCAGCACCATTGGCAACCGCATGACAGTAAGAAGCACGCAATAAGCATTTATGCAGTATGACAGCACACGCTGCACGCATTGAGACAATAAGCAACACCACACATAAGCAGGAAGGCAGTACACAGCCCACTGGAAGCCGCAAGACAGTAAAGCAGCACCACAATAAGAAGGGAAGCAGTACCCCCCCACACGCTTGAAAGCAGCAGGCACCAAAGAAGAAACCACAATAATAAGGTAGCAGAGTACGCAAGCACCATTGGGAGCAGGAAAGGGACCATATGCAGCAACACGATAAGA
>JACBWV010000109.1:1114285-1172477 GCA_013435795.1 Chlamydomonas sp. ICE-L
TCGTGGCTTGCCTACTGTCACACTACCCTTCTAGTGGCTTGCATACTGCGTTGGTGGGGTGGGGGGGGGGGGGGGGGGGGGGGGATGCCATTAGGGTGGGTAGGTGGTGGCGGTGGGTGGTGGTGTGTTTGGTGTTGTGTGTGTGGAGGGGGGGGGGGCAGGAGGGGCTTGTGAATGCGTGGCGGACTATATGTAGAGTGGCCCCAGCACTTGCTGTCTGTACAATGCAGGCGCCAACCTAATTAGATTATGTGTATACCTCCTAGCAGGCTAGTTTATAGGTCTGCTTAAGTAAAGCTGTCCAGCTGAATTATTGATGTGCTCAGATTGCGGGCACTCCTAGTAGGAGATCTGCAGGTTCAATTGCTGTGTTAGATTGCAAGGTTGGCAGGCAGTATGTAGAGCGGCTCCAGCACTTAATAACTCTACTTGGCAGGCGCCAACTTATTAGATTATATGCATAGCCGCTAGGCAAGCAGCTAGCTAGTGGTCAGCTAAATGTAAAGCAGGTAAGCTGAATTAGTATGTTTCAGATTGCAGGCATTGCCTACTCTATTTATTTGGAGGGTTCAAGTACTCTGTTTAGATTGCACAGTGGCAGATGTATAGTAGAGCCAATGATATTCCTTGGTGCTTATGCCCAGAATAAAACATTTGACTATTTGAGTACAATGAATCTGGTTTGAATTGAAAAAATGAAAAAGGTAACAAGACCTTGAACTTGGTTTATATGGCTACAGCCAGCCAATTGGTGGCTGGAGCTAGTACCGGTCGTGGTTATAAGCCCCCTAGCAAGTAGCTACTCCTCTGTTTTGAATGTACATGGTTTACAGAAAATTTGGGCAGACTGCTTTGTGACATGTAACGAGGAAATGTAACAAAACATGTAAGCAAAAAGACGATTTGCCAACTGATTTCATTTCAGATTATAATCTTGAGACAGTCAAAGCCATAGACCCCTTTGCCAAGTTAGTTTTGCCATTCTTTTCTGAGACCCAGTTATAGGGGTAAATGAAATGCCAATACTTCATATTGCCACAATACTTTTCCGGCGCGTACAGGAGTCTCCAATTGTATTCGTTACACGAGTCACCCATCTGTATGTGTCATAAGTTTCCAGCATTCTATTGTTACAAGAGTCGCCCGTATGAATAAGTGTTTCACAAGTTTCCAGCATTGAATTCGTTTATACAACCAAGCGTCCAAGCCGTATCTAAAAATCATCTGCAGATGTCTCCAGCATTGTATTCGTTACTCGAGTCAGCCGTATATATAGATGATCTACAGAAGTCTCCCAACATTTATTCGTAACACAAGTCACTGTATGAATCTATATGTTTCAAAAGTCTCCAGCATTGTATTCGTAACACAACAAGCCGTATCTAGAACATGATACAGATGTCTACCGACATTGTATTGTTACACCAGCCGCGCGTATCTATAGATGATCTACAAAAGTCGCCGGCATTGTATCCGTTTAGAGTCATCGTATGAATTATATGTTTTAGATTGACTCGTTACCACAGACTGAACTTTGCTATACCTTCACTGTCTTCGCGTAGTTAATACACAGTAATCAATCAAAAATCAAAATAAAAGCATACTTCTGAATATATATTATTGTGCATCTCTTCATACAATCATTCGCGCATACATTTGACTTAACACCCATATACGCGTATAAGATAGACTTATTTCATGCATTGAAATGTAGTAATAGTTGTTTTCCAGTGTGTGGGCCAGTCTATTTTTATCGATATTTGTCATTAACATGAACGAGCGGTTGATCTGCTTATATATAAACGCGATTGGCACAGCAAAGGAAGTCCTACCACAGATAGTCTGCTAGACTTGCCCTGGCATGAAGGAATCTCAACAGCATGGCTTGAAGGAATCTCCCCACTTCTGCATCTGCTTCAGAACTGTGCTCCCTGACTCGCATTGCTCTCTAATGCATGCCCTGCTATGCTCATCACATCTGCCCCTTGCCATGCTCCCTTCCCTTCCTTGATCTCTAGCGCTTGCCCTGCTCTGCTCATCATCATCCTGCCCCTTGCCGTGCACCCTACCCTTCATTACTGCTTGCAATGGTGCTGCATACTCTCACCTGATTATGTGCTGTTGCTTATTGTCTCGCTGCTTGTAGCAGTGCTTCGGTGTTAGCTTCATGCTGCATAACAGCACACTGTAAGCACAAGACAGTAGCAGCACACAATGCTTAACAGTATGCATCACAATGCAAGCATTGAGACTAGCAAACAACCACACTATCAGTAGGGAAGAAACAGCCAACTGCAAGCCAGCAAGCAGTAACGTCAGCACACAATAAGCGTTAAGGAGTACCTCAGGCTGCCATTGCTAGCATGCACGACAAGAGCAGCACAACACTTAATCATTACGCAGTATGCCCAACGATGCAAGCTTGACACAAATAAGCAACCCCAATAAGCAGGCAGCAGTAAACAGCACACCTTCAGCCGCAGGACAGTAATCAGACACAACAAAAAGCCATTAAGTAGAATGCAGTTGCCTTGCATCACAATCACGACAGTAGCACCTACAATAACATTAGCAGTATCACCAACGATCAAGCATTGAGACAATAAAACACACACACCACAATCCACAGGCAGTAAACAGCACAACTTGAGCACACGACAGCAACAGCACACAGTAAGCATTAGGAAGGAGTAGGCATCGCCATGCTAGCAGCCGCATAAGCAGCACACATAAGCATTAGCAGTTTGATCAACGATGCAGCATTGATACATGCAACACACAACAAAAGCAGGAATAGTAACAAACACCTGTGGGCACAGCAAGACGTACAACACACACAAGCATTAGTAGTAGGCATCCCATTGCACGCACACTACCGTTAAGCTAGCAGCACATTATCATTAAGCCAATTATGCACAACGATGCAAGCATGAACAATAAGCAAACACAATAGCAGGAAAGCAGTACACATCATAACTGGAAAGCAAACTGCAGCGCTCACAACAATAAGCATTATGTTAGGCAGCCGCCATTGCTAGCACAACGACAGTAAGCGCACAACAATACATTAGCATATGCGCAACGATTGCAGCATAAAAGACAATAATCAACACCACAATAAGCAGTAAATGCAGTAACGGCAACTTGGTCCAGCAACTAAGCATCACACAAGCATTAGGTAAGTCTCAGTTCCATTGAACGCGCACGACTGTATCAGGCCAACACTCATGTTATTAAGCATTTTCAGCACCTGCAGCATTGAGACATTAGCAACACACATAGCCGGTATAGTACCGCACAATTGAAGCCGCAAAAACAGTAAGCAGCACAGCATAGCTTTAGGATTCGCCGCCATTGCTAGCCGCACTACAGTAAGCAGCACCACAATAATCATTAAGTCTATGCAAGCAACAATGCAAGCATTGAGACTAATCAACACCACGATAGCAAGAAGGCATTACACAGCACGACACGCAACAGCAAGACATAAGCATCAACACATACGCCTTACTGATATAGGCCGCGCCTTGCCATCAGCACGACGTAATAGCAGCACCACAATAAGAGATTAAGAACTATGCCAGCAACGATGCAGCATGAAGACTATAGCCACACCACAATAATCGGAATGCAGTAAACATCACCACTGCAAAGCAAGCAAGACCTAAGCAGACAACAATAGCATAAGAGGAGGCAGAGCCATTGCAAGCGCAACGCAGTACAGCACCACAATAACATTAAGCAGTATGCAGCACGTTCAAGCAATTTAGACAATCCGCACTCCACATAAGCCGAAACAGTCAAACAAACACACTGTACACGCAAACGTACGCAGCACACATAGCTTAAGGGATTAACGCAGCGCGGTGGCAAACAGCACGACAGTAACGCAGCACACCCACACATTAATCAGTATGCAGCAAGATACAGCATGATACAATAGCACGACCACTAATAACAAAAGGCAGTAAACCACAAACTGCAAGCACAGACATAAGAGAGCAACAACATAACTGTAAGGAGTCGCAGCACAATTGGCTAGCAGGCACGACAGACGCGCACAACACTAACAGTAGCAGTAGCGGCAACGATCAAGCTTGACCAATAGAACACCACAATACAGGAAACCAGAACAGCACAACTGCAAGCAGCAATAAGTACGCAGCACAACAATAAGCATGAGAGGACGTAGCGCTCGCAATTTGCACGCATCACTACAGTACAACAACATAATCATTATCAGTATCAGCAACGATGCAGCACTTGAGACATAGCAACACCACATAGCGGAAAGCGGTAAACAGAACAACTGCCAGAATCATACATTAAGCACACAACCTAAGCATTGAGAGTATGTAGTGCCATTGCAGCCGACGACAGTAAGACACGACAATAAACATTAGCGTTTTCATCAACGTGCAAGCATTGAGACAATAAGCAACACCACAATAAGCAGGTAAGCAGTAAACCGCAACACTGGACACAGCAAGACAGTAAGCAGCACAACAATAAGCATTAAGGAGTACGCAGCGCCATTGCAAGCAGCACGACAGTACGCAGCACAACGATAAGCATTAAGCAGTTTGCAGCAACGATGCAAGCATTGACACAATAAGCAGCCCCACAATATGCAGGAAATCAGTTAACTGAACAACTGGATGCAGCAAGACAGTTAGCAGCACAACAATAAGCATTAAGGAGTAGGCAGCGCCATTGCAAGCTGCACGACAGTAAGCAGCACCACAATAAGCATTAAGCAGTATGCAGCAACGATGCAAGCATTGAGACAATATGTAACACCACAATAAGCAGGAAGGCAGTAAACTGAACAACTGCAAGCAGCAAGACAGTAAGCAGCACAGCAATAAGCATTGAGGAGTATGTAGTGCCATTGCAAGCAGCACGACAGTAAGCAGCACAACAATAAGCATTAAGCAGTTTGCAGCAACGATGCAAGCATTGAGACAATAAGCAACACCACAATAAGCAGGTAAGCAGTAAACTGCAACACTAGACACAGCAAGACAGTAAGCAGCACAACAATAAGCATTAAGGAGTAAGCAGCGCCATTGCAAGCAGCACGACAGTACGCAGCACAACGATAAGCATTAAGCAGTATGCAGCAACGATGCAACCATTGAGTCAATAAGCAACCCCACAATAAGCAGGAAGGCAGTAAACAGCACAACTGGAAGCAGCAAGACAGTAAGCAGCACAACAATAAGCATTAAGGAGTAGGCAGCGCCATTGCAAGCAGCACGACAGTAAGCAGCACCACAATAAGCATTAAGTAGTATGCAGCAACGATGCAAGCATTGAGACAATAAGCAACACCACAATAAGCAGGAAAGCAGTAAACAGAACAACTGCAAGCAGCAAGACAGTAAGCAGCACAACAATAAGCATTAAGGAGTAGGCAGCGCCATTGCAAGCAGCACGACAGTAAGCAGCACCACAATAAGCATTAAGCAGTATGCAGCAACGATGCAAGAATTGAGACAATAAGTAACACCACAATAAGCAGGAAGGCAGTAAACAACACAACTGCAAGCAGCAAGACAGTAAGCAGCACAACAATAAGCATTGAGGAGTATGTAGTGCCATTGCAAGCAGCACGATAGTAAGCAGCACAACAAAAAGCATTAAGCAGTATGCAGCAACGATGCAAGCATTGAGACAATAAGCAACACCACAATAAGCAGGTAAGCAGTAAACCGCAACACTGGACACAGCAAGACAGTAAGCAGCACAGCAATAAGCATTAAGGAGTACGCAGCGCCATTGCAAGCAGCACGACAGTACGCAGCACAACGATAAGCATTAAGGAGTATGCAGCAACGATGCAACCATTGAGACAATAAGCAACCCCACAATAAGCAGGAAGGCAGTAAACGGCACAACTGGAAGCAGCAAGACAGTACGCAGCACAACAATAAGCATTAAGGAGTAGGCAGCGCCATTGCAAGCAGCACGACAGTAAGCAGCACCACAATAAGCATTAAGTAGTATGCAGCAACGATGCAAGCATTGAGACAATAAGCAACACCACAATAAGCAGGAAAGCAGTAAACAGCACAACTGGACACAGCAAGACAGTAAGCAGCACAACAATAAGCATTAAGGAGTAGGCAGCGCCATTGCAAGCAGCACGACAGTAAGCAGCACCACAATAAGCATTAAGCAGTATGCAGCAACGATGCAAGCATTGAGACAATAAGCAACTAAACAATCAGCAGGAAAGCAGTAAACAGCACAATTGCAAGCAGCAAGACAGTAAGCAGCACAGCAATAAGCATTAAGGAGTAGGCAGCGCCATTGCAAGCAGCACGACAGTAAGCAGCACAACAATAAGCATTAAGCAGTATGCAGCAACGATGCAAGCATTGAGACAATAAGCAACACCACAATAAGCAGGAAAGCAGTAAACAGAACAACTGCAAGCAGCAAGACAGTAAGCAGCACAACAATAAGCATTAAGGAGTACGCAGCGCCATTGCAAGCAGCACGACAGTAAGCAGCACCACAATAAGCATTAATCAGTATGCAGCAACGATGCAAGCATTGAGACAATATGTAACACCACAATAAGCAGGAAGGCAGTAAACTGAACAACTGCAAGCAGCAAGACAGTAAGCAGCACAGCAATAAGCATTAAGGAGTATGAAGTGCCATTGCAAGCAGCACGACAGTAAGCAGCACAACAATAAGCATTAAGCAGTTTGCAGCAACGATGCAAGCATTGACACAATAAGCAACACCACAATAAGCAGGTAAGCAGTAAACCGCAACACTAGACACAGCAAGACAGTAAGCAGCACAACAATAAGCATTAAGGAGTAGGCAGCGCCATTGCAAGGAGCACGACAGTAAGCAGCACAACAATGAGCATTAAGCAGTATGCAGCAACGATGCAAGCATTGAGACAATAAGCAACACCACAATAAGCAAATAAGCAGTAAACAGCACAACTGCAAGCAGCAAGACAGTAAGCAGCACAACAATAAGCATTAAGGAGTACGCAGCGCCATTGAAAGCAGCACTACAGTGAGCAGCACAACAATAAGCGTTAAGCAGTATGCAGCAATGATGCAAGCATTGACACAATAAGCAACACCACAATAAGCAGGAAAGCAGTAAACAGCACAACTGCAAGCAGCAAGACAGTAAGCAACACATCAAAAAGCATTAAGGAGTACGCAATGCCTTTGCAAGCAGCACGACAGTTGGCAGCACCACGATAAACATTAAGCAGTATGCAGCAACGATGCAAGCATTGAGACAATAAGCAACACCACAATAAGCAGGAAAGCAGTAAACAGCACAACTGGAAGCAGCAAGACAGTAAGCAGCACAACAATAAGCATTAAGGAGTGCGCAGCGCCATTGCTAGCAGCACGACAGTAAGCAGCACAACAATAAGCATTAAAGAGTATGCAGCAACGATGCAAGCATTGAGACAATAAGCAACACCACAATAAGCAGGAAAGCAGTAAACAGCACAACTGGACACAGCAAGACAGTAAGCAGCACAACAATAAGCATTAAGGAGTAGGCAGCGCCTTTGCAAGCAGCACGACAGTAAGCAGCACAACAATAAGCGTTAAGCAGTATGCAGCAACGATGCAAGCATTGAGACAATAAGCAACACCACAATAAGCAGGAAAGCAGTAAACAGAACAACTGCAAGCAGCAAGACAGTAGGCAGCACAACAATAAGCATTGAGGAGTATGTAGTGCCATTGCATGCAGCACGACAGTAAGCAGCACAACAATAAGCATTAAGCAGTATGCAGCAACGATGCAAGCATTGAGACAATAAGCAGCACCACAATAAGCAGGAAAGCAGTAAACAGCACAACTGCAAGCAGCAAGACAGTAAGCAGCACAACAATAAGCATTAAGGAGTAGGCAGCGCCATTGCAAGCAGCACGACAGTACGCAGCACCACAATAAACATTAAGCAGTATGCAGCAACGATGCAAGCATTGAGACAATAAGCAACACCACAATAAGCAGGAAAGCAGTAAACAGCACAACCGGATGCAGCAAGACATTAAGCAACACAACAATAAGCATTAAGGAGTAAGCAGCCCCATTGCAATCAGCACGACAGTAAGCAGCACCACAATAAGCATTAAGCAATATGCAGCAACGATGCAAGCATTGAGACAATAAGCAACACCACAATAAGCAGGAAGGCAGTAAACAGCACAAATGCAAGCAGCAAGACAGTAAGCAGCACAACAATAAGCATTAAGGAGTAGGCAGCGCCATTGCAAGCAGCACGACAGTAAGCAGCACCACAATAAACATTAAGCAGTATGCAGCAACGATGCAAGCATTGAGACAATAAGCAACACCACAATAAGCAGGAAAGCAGTAAACAGCACAACCGGACACAGCAAGACAGTAAGCAACACAACAATAAGCATTAAGGAGGAAGCAGCGCCATTGCAAGCAGCACGACAGTAAGCAGCACCACAATAAGCATTAAGCAATATGCAGCAACGATGCAAGCATTGAGACAATAAGCAACACCACAATAAGCAGGAAAGCAGTAAACAGCACAACTGCAAGCAGCAAGACAGTAAGCAGAACAACAATAAGCATTAAGGAGTAGGCAGCGCCATTGCAAGCAGCACGACAGTAAGCAGCACAACAATAAGCATTAAGCAGTATGCAGCAACGATGCAAGCATTGAGACAATAAGCAACACCACAATAAGCAATAAAGCAGTAAACAGCACAACTGGACACAGCAAGACAGTAAGCAGCACAACAATAAGCATTAAGGAGTAGGCAGCGCCATTGCAAGCAGCACGACAGTAAGCAGCACCACAATAAACATTAAGCAGTATGCAGCAACGATGCAAGCATTGAGACAATAAGCAACTAAACAATAAGCAGGAAAGCAGTAAACAGCACAACTGCAAGCAGCAAGACAGTAAGCAGCACAACAATAAGCATTAAGGAGTATGCAGCGCCGTTGCAAGCAGCACGACAGTAAGCAGCACCACAATAAGCATTAAGCAGTATGCAGCAACGATGCAAGCATTGAGACAACAAGCAACACCACAATAAGCAGGAAGGCAGTAAACAGCACAACTGCAAGCAGCAAGACAGTAAGCAGAACAACAATAAGCATTAAGGAGTACGCAGTGCCATAGCAAGCAGCACGACAGTAAGCAGCACAACAATAAGCATTAAGCAGTATGCAGCAACGATGCAAGCATTGAGACAATAAGCAACACCACAATAAGCAGGAAAGCAGTAAACAGCACAACTGGATGCATCAAGACATTAAGCAGCATAACAATAAGCATTAAGGAGTACGCAGCTACATTGCTAGCAGCACGACAGTAAGCAGCACCACAATAAACATTAAGCAGTATGCAGCAACGATGCAAGCATTGAGACAATAAGCAACACCACAATAAGCAGGAAGGCAGTAAACAGCACAACTGGAAGCAGCAAGACAGTAAGCAGCACAACAATAAACATTAAGGAGTAGGCAGCGCCATTGCAAGCAGCACGACAGTAAGCAGCACCACAATAAACATTAAGCAGTATGCAGCAACGATGCAAGCATTGAGACAATAAGCAACACCACAATAAGCAGGAAGGCAGTAAACAACACAACTGGAAGCAGCAAGACAGTAAGCAGCACAACAATAAGCATTAAGGAGTAGGCAGCGCCATTGCAAGCAGCACGACAGTAAGCAGCACCACAATAAACATTAAGCAGTATGCAGCAACGATGCAAGCATTGAGACAATAAGCAACACCACAATAAGCAGGAAGGCAGTAAACAGCACAACTGGAAGCAGCAAGACAGTAAGCAGCACAACAATAAGCATTAAGGAGTAGGCAGCGCCATTGCAAGCAGCACGACAGTAAGCAGCACCACAATAAACATTAAGCAGTATGCAGCAACGATGCAAGCATTGAGACAATAAGCAACACCACAATAAGCAGGAAAGCAGTAAACAGCACAACCGGATACAGCATGACAGTAAGCAACACAACAATAAGCATTAAGGAGTAGGCAGCGCCATTGCAAGCAGCACGACAGTAAGCAGCACCACAATAAGCATTAAGCAGTATGCAGCAACGATGCAAGCATTGAGACAATAAGCAACACCACAATAAGCAGGAAGGCAGTAAACAGCACAACTGCAAGCAGCAAGACAGTAAGCAGAACAACAATAAGCATTAAGGAGTAGGCAGTGCCATTGCAAGCAGCACGTCAGTAAGCAGCACAACAATAAGCATTAAGCAGTATGCAGCAACGATGCAAGCATTGAGACAATAAGCAACACCACAATAAGCAAGAAAGCAGTAAACAGCACAACTGCAAGCAGCAAGACAGTAAGCAGCACAACAATAAGCATTAAGGAGTAGGCAGCGCCATTGCAAGCAGCACGACAGTAAGCAGCACCACAATAAACATTAAGCAGTATGCAGCAACGATGCAAGCATTGAGACAATAAGCAACACCACAATAAGCATGAAAGCACGTCGGTATTTAGGCAGACCTTTGAAATCGTTTGAATCAACTGGTTTGAATCAATGAACCCCTATCAAGCGGTTTTCCCCTTGAATCAGGGTACCTTGAAAACAGTTTGAATCAGTGATTCAATTCAAGCAGCTTATTCATTGAATCAGACGGAAGTCAATCAAGACAATTTCAAACGGAATTCAAGGTGGTCGAAGATTTTGCACTTCGAAATGTAGCTAAGCTCCCATATGTAGGCTGCCGAGAGGTAGGAAGCTTTGAATCCGAGGCGGGCGAGCGCCTAGCGATAACCGGCACAAATCCGTACCTTGTAGTACATTAGTTGTGCTTTCATTGGCTAGACAAAAATCTAGGGTGGGGTGTAGGTGCTAGCAAGATGATGGCTGTAATCTCAAGTGTCACAACTGGCTATGTAACCAAGTTGAAGTCTGGCTATGTAACCAAGTTGAAGTCTGGCTACGTAACCAAGTTGAAGTCTGGCTATGTAACCAAGTTGAAGTCTGGCTATGTAACCAAGTTGAAGTTGAATGTAGGAGTTTGGAAACAGCCCAAGTAGGGTGTGTGTGCGTGTTTAAGTACTCGCACTTTGGACAATGGTAGGAAAGAAACTTTTACAAGAAAGGAAACAAATATAATGCCAGAAAACAAATTGGTATCATATATTTAATTTTCCTGCTGAGGACGGCTTAGCTGGCTCGAAGCTACACAACAACCTAATATACAGAGAGACAGCCTAATGGAGCTGGCTGGAAGCTATACAACCTGGCACACAAAGTGAAAGTCTTATGGAGCTGGCTGGAAGCTGTACAACCTAATGGAGCTGGGTGGAAGCTTTACAACCTGCCACACAAGTGAAAGTCTAATGGAGCTGGCTGGAAGCTCTACAACCTAATGGAGCTGGCTAGAAGCTGTACAACCTAATGCATCTGGCTGGAAGCTGTACAACCTAATGGATCTGGCTAGAAGCTGTACAACCTGTCACACAAAGTGAAAGTCTATTGAAGCTGGCTGGAAGTTCTACAACCTAAGGAGCTAGCTGGAAGCTGTACAACCCATGGCTGGAAGCTGTACAACCTAATGGAGCTGGCTGGAAGTTAGGTCTAATTCAGTTGTAGGGAAAGTATTCATCGTTGTGGGTATTGCACAATTGATGAATACAATACAGTGCTCTCGTGGGTATCGCACAAGAAGGCTGTATATTGTCAACTACCAGGCCCGGCTATTGTCCAAGGTGGTGGAAGGGATAATAGGCCTATCTACTGCTGTGCTTGAAATTTCAAATTAAATTTTTGGGTTTTTTGTATGAGGGTTTAAAGGTACTGCCTGTCCTGGTCAACAAGGACAGGCAGTACCTTTAAACCCTCATAAACAAAACCCAAACTAAAGTCACCCTATGATTACTGCTCCATGCTACTATATATTCAGGGCACTAACATGCCTTAATATCCCATTGGCTAAGCTTGGCACCACATGATGGCAGCTTCCAGGCAGCTCCACTACTGCATATTCGTCCTTTACTTGCTCCCAACAGCCAGCATTCATGAATGACCTGCAAGGGAAAAACATTAGAATGAGTAAGATAATGCTGCTTAGAATGTGCTGCACTTATCATGTTGGTGACTTAAGTGTGTGCAGAGGGTGGTGGATGCATACATGGCTAAACGCATTGACCACCCATTTTGTAGCAAGCAGCCTCAAGGGCGCTTATGCGGCTACATAATGGGCAGGTGCAGCTAAGCCATATTTTTTATTACTGACATGCATTAATTAAGTTGTTACATGAGGGTGGTTCAGGCATACCATACAAGGCAAATCGCATCTCCCGCCCATTCTGTAGCAAGCAGCCTCAAGGGCGCTTATCGGGCTACAGTATGGGTAGGTTCAGCTAAGCCATATTATGATATTATTGATAAGTAACATGCATTAATTAAGTTGTTACATGAGGTAATTAAGTTGTTACATGAGGTAATTAAGTTGTTACATGACCTTTATGAATGGAAATGGCACTAAGTCTTTTTGGAGCAACCTAGCCGACTATCTTTCTACTTGTAGAAGAGCAAGACAGGAAGCCCTGGACTGCTTAGTGGCACCGTAATTTATTATCCCTTTTTTTTCTTCTTGAGACTTCTCATTTGTTAGCTTCTTACCTCCGCCACTGTAAGTGGTTGAGATCTGGGTCCTGCTCTAAGGGGTTTAATACCTACGCCACCAAAACGGTGGTTGGGAGTTTGGTTTGTTTGTCCTCGACACACGCCTGATGTAATGGGGTTTTTTGGTTTGTGGGTGATTTTTCTTTTTGTTTAAAGCACAGAGTCTCATACACCCTCGCGGTGTCAAGTAGACTTTAACATGTAATGTAATGTAATGTAATGTAATGAGGGTGGTTCAGGCATACCATACAAGGCAAATCGCATCTCCCGCCCATTCTGTAGCAAGCAGCCTCAAGGGCGCTTATCGGGCTACAGTATGGGTAGGTTCAGCTAAGCCATATTCTGATATTATTGATAAGTAACATGCATTAATTAAGTTGTTACATGAGGGTGGTTCAGGCATACCATACAAGGCAAATCGCATCTCCCGCCCATTCTGTAGCAAGCAGCCTCAAGGGCGCTTATCGGGCTACAATATGGGTAGGTTCAGCTAAGCCATATTATGATATTATTGATAAGTAACATGCATTAATTAAGTTGTTACATGAGGGTGGTTAAGGCATACCATACAAGGCAAATCGCATCTCCCGCCCATTCTGTAGCAAGCAGCCTCAAGGGCGCTTATCGGGCTACAGTATGGGTAGGTTCAGCTAAGCCATATTATGATATTATTGATAAGTAACATGCATTCATTAAGTTGTTACATGAGGGTGGTTCAGGCATGAAAGCATAACTCACCACAACTTCTTGCCAAGTCCTAGTTTCGCTCCCCTCGAATCCTCCGAGCGAGCTGCAAGTGGAAACAGACATCAAAGTTAGTGAATGAGTGAGTGTTTCAAGTAGCTCAGTCCCCCCCCCCCCCCCACCCCCCCCCCCCCCCATCCCCCTCCCAACCCCCTTGTTCTATAGTGTTGTGTAGTGGTGTGTAGTGTTGTGTAGTGTTGTATAGTGTTGTGTACTGTTGTGTAGTGTAGTGTAGTGTAGTGTACTGTTGTGTTTTGTCGTGTACGGGTCCCAGCAGCTGCAGCATATTTTTACCAAAGGCCAACTGCCCACCTAGGGATCTGCCCAGAAGCTGCAGCATATTTTGTGTGGATCCAACTCTTACCCCCCACCCCGCCCACCCACCCCCCACCCCACCCCCAACCCCTGTTAATAGCGCACCTGCATATCCTTGGGCATAATGGTTACCCGCTTGGCATGTATAGCCGCCAGATTAGTGTTCTCGAAGAGGCCCACCAAGTAGGCCTCTGTCGCTTCCTGAAGGGCCAAATTTGCCCCTGCTTGGATTCTGTAATTTCCGAAATCTAGTACAATTTGTCGAACTAGCCTCGTGTAACTACGAGGAGCAGCTTGCACTAACGAGGCAACGATCACAAGGCCAAGATGCAGTTGGCGACCAGGGCTGCTCACCGATGCATGTATGCCTTGTGATCGTTGCCTCGTTAGTAGTTGTCTCCAGTCGAAGTGAACAAAAAAAGAGGAAGAGGAGGATCGTAGCGTAGCGTTCAGAATGCGAGTTTACAATCTGGTGGCTCGAATTGCACTTGGCCGGTTCAGTTTGTGGGTTCAGGGGTTTGGCGTGCGTGGGCTCCGTTGCCAGGGATCTTCTACTGGACGCGGGGACAGCTGAGAGCCGGACAGGAGTACGGTACACGGTTGCTTGGAACAACAGTCCAGCTAGCACTACAACAGTTCGCGTCCCGGATTTATTGGAACAGGGAAGAGAGGAACCAACGGTGAAGGGCCAGCAAGGGTAGGAAAGGGAATATACGGTTAGCACAAGGGTCTATATTGCTTATTAACCGTAGGTATTTCGGCCCAATTTCAGCAGTGAATACAACTGCATTATTTAATGAATAACTATTCAAATCTTTGCATACCGTACTTCCTTTAAGTTACATGTAGACTTAGATATGAATAAGGGATGCTTTGGAATATATGTCAAAGAGGTCATCAATGTAATAAAACATGTTTATAACATACCACCATAGACTATCCTACAGTAGGAAAATGGTCCCTGAACTTGTCAGGTACCTATATGTGATCATTCCGATTCAGGAAAACCAAAGATCAGAAGCAGATTCGAAGGAACGAGGAAGTTCTGAGTTCAAATCAGTAGTTACTGATCTGCGCTGTTTAAACCGTAACCAGTTGAGATCCTGAACCCCATAGACTATCCTACAGTAGGAAAATGGTCCCTGAACTTGTCAGGTACCTATATGTGATCAGTCCGATTCAGGAAAACCAAAGATCAGAAGCAGATTCGAAGGAACGAGGAAGTTCTGAGTTTAAATCAGTAGTTACCGATCTGCGCTGTTTAAACCGTAACCAGTTGAGATCCTGAAC
The DNA here is from genome assembly GCA_013435795.1 of Chlamydomonas sp. ICE-L. NCBI lineage: Eukaryota > Viridiplantae > Chlorophyta > Chlorophyceae > Chlamydomonadales > Chlamydomonadaceae > Chlamydomonas > Chlamydomonas sp. ICE-L. Next base: position 1,129,300 of record JACBWV010000109.1, read on the forward strand.
CCCATAAACTATCCTACAGTAGGAAAATGGTCCCTGAACTTGTCAGGTGCCTATATGTGATCATCCGATTCAGGAAAACCAAAGATCAGAAGCAGATTCGAAGGAACGAGGAAGTTCTGAGTTTAAATCAGTAGTTACCGATCTGCGCTGTTTAAACCGTAACCAGTTGAGATCCTGAACCCCATAAACTATCCTACAGTAGGAAAATGGTCCCTGAACTTGTCAGGTACCTATATGTGATCATTCCGATTCAGGAAAACCAAAGATCAGAAGCAGATTCGAAGGAACGAGGAAGTTCTGAGTTTAAATCAGTAGTTACCGATCTGCGCTGTTTAAACCGTAACCAGTTGAGATCCTGACCCCCATAGACTATCCTACAGTAGGAAAATGGTCCCTGAACTTGTCAGGTGCCTATATGTGATCAGTCCGATTCAGGAAAACCAAAGATCAGAAGCAGATTCGTAGGAACGAGGAAGTTCTGAGTTTAAATCAGTAGTTACCGATCTGCGCTCTTTAAACCGTAACCAGTTGAGATCCTGAACCCCATAAACTATCCTACAGTAGGAAAATGGTCCCTGAACTTTTCAGGTGCCTATATGTGATCAGTCCGATTCAGGAAAACCAAAGATCAGAAGCAGATTCGAAGGAACGAGGAAGTTCTGAGTTTAAATCAGTAGTTACCGATCTGCGCTGTTCGAAAGGCGCGGATCTGTAACCAGTTCTCTAAGCTCAGAACTTCCCCGTCCCTTCGAATCTGGTTATGACATTTTGTTTACCTGAATCTAATTTATCAGATATAGGTACCTAAGAAGTTTAGAAACCATTATCGTAGTGTAGGATAGCCTACTGGCGTGCAGGGTCCCAACTGGTAGCTGTTTGAAAGGCGTGGATCTGTAACTAGTTCTCTAAGCTCAGAACTTCCCCGTCCCTTCGATTCTGGTTATGATATTTTGTTTTACTGAATCGATATAATCATATATAGGTACCTAAGAAGTTTAGAAACCATTATCGTAGTGTAGGATAGCCTACTGGCGTGCAGGGTCCCAACTGGTCGCCGTTCGAAAGGCACGGATCTGTAACCAGTTCTCTAAGCTCAGAACTTCCTCGTCCCTTCGAATCTGGTTATGATCTTTTGTTTTCCTGAATCTAAATAATCATATATAGGTACATGAGAAGTTTAGAAACCATTATCATAGTGGAGGATAGCCTACTGGTGTGCAGGGTCCCAACTGGTCGCTGTTCGAAAGGCGCGGATGTGTAACCAGTTCTCTAAGCTCAGAACTTCCTCGTCCCTTTGAATCTGGTTATGATCTTTTGTTTTCCAGAATCGGAATAATCATATTTGGGTACATGAGAAGTTTCGGGATCATTATCCCCCATTGTTCATCAGGTTTGATTAGCATGACCCCCATCAGGGTTGTCTAGGTCCTGCGACGCAGATCCCGCATGCACCGCAGGCGCAGGCCCCGAGAATCCGATTTAAATATGGCGACCTGCTTCTCCGCCCATGCGCGTGCGGTTACGGCGGTACTGCATGCTGTACAGTTCAAACTGGTCAGCGCAATGGGTTAGCGCTTCAACTTAGCGGCTGTGCAAGCTTTCACTGTTCACTGCGCGTCAATTGGTTCTCGACTCAGCGATATTCCTGCAGAATAGCGCACCATGCTGCCTGCTTTCCTTGAATTAACTTGGACTGATCTATTCATAGCTTCAGCCATTCCCGAATTGCTTCCTAGATCCGTCAATACCTACATGCGCGAGCACTTTGCTTCCGCGGCACTTTGCTTTGGGAATGGTTGTGCTTCAACTCAAGACTGTAGCGACCTTCTTCTCCGCCCACGCCGGCGCGTGCGGTTAAGGTACTGCATTTTTCGTTTCGTCAAGTGGTGCCTTACTTGACCAGAGTTGTGTCGCAGGCATTAAGGCAGCTGCAGCAAAATGACCTATCATGGAGCCGCAAGAGTTCCAATGCTCGAGGTGTGAAACAGGTGCGCAGTCAGATAGCGACATGCTGCCTGCTTTCCTTGAATTAACTTGGACTGAGCTTGCTTTCATAGCTTCAGCCATTCCCGAATTACTTCTGAGATCCGTCAATACCTACACGCGCGAGCACTTTGCTTCAGCGGTACTTTGCTTTGGGAATTGTTGTGCTTCAACCCAAGACTGTAGCGACCTGCTTCTCCGCCCCCGCGCGTGCGGTTAAGGTACTGCGTTTTGCGTCTCGTCAAGTGGTGCCTTACTTGACCAGATTTTGTCTCAACTTTGACTGACTCGCTTTTTCGAGTTGTTCCGCAGGCATTAAGGCAGCTGCAGCAAGTCGACCTATCGTCCAGCTCATCATGGAGCCGCAAGAGTTCCAATGCTCGAGGTGCAAAACAGGTGCGCATTCAGATAGCGAATTTGGTTCGAACCATGGCTGCTATTTGAAAGTCGGAAGAATGCGCATTGCTGCCAATGTATCTCAACTAACGCTCACCAACGAACATTTGTCTGCAGGTCTCACTCTTGCGACTGGTCTCGCGTCAGAACGCCTGGATGCTTATGACCTTGAGGCTGAAGACGATGTCGTTGATGAACAAGAAGCACAGCATGCTGGAGTTTCGTCAATTCGTACCTGAGGAACTACTTCGTGGCCAACTGCACTTCCTTAGTAGCATATATATCTAGCTCTTCAATCACTAATTACTATCATGTTTAACTATCTAAGGATTCATTCATTATGGTGCTTTCAATTTCTGTAACAAAGATCGAAGAGTCCTGCTGTCCAAATATGCGCCCTCAGTCTTCAGTGCTTGCATTGCTTTACGAAAAAACAGATCTATTTGAACATGGTTTGAGTCATGTTTGAAACAACCAACCTTGTTTCAAACCTTTTTCAAGGGGCACGTTGATGACGGCTTGATTAAGATCTATTTGAACATGGTTTGAGTCATGTTTGAAACAACCAACCTTGTTTCAAACGGATCTCAATTGGTAGGTTTGATGGCCGACTGATTGAAACAGGAAACAAAGATCGATTGAATCAAGGTTATCTCCGATTGAATCTAAGAATGAATCAAACGAACAATTCAAACAGGATTTTCTTTGTTTCAAACGACCCTCAAAGAAGTACTAAATACCGACGCAGTAAACAGCACAACTGGATTCATCAAGACAGTAAGCAGCACAACAATAAGCATTAAGGAGTACGCAGCTCCATTGCTAGCAGCACGACAGTAAGCAGAACAACAATAAGCATTAAGCAGTACGCAGCAACGATGCAAGCATTGAGACAATAAGCAACACCACAATAAGCAGGAAGGCAGTAAACAGCACAACTGCAAGCAGCAAGACAGTAAGCAGCACAACAATAAGCATTAAGGAGTAGGCAGCGCCATTGCAAGCAGCACGACAGTAAGCAGCACCACAATAAACATTAAGCAGTATGCAGCAACGATGCAAGCATTGAGACAATAAGCAACACCACAATAAGCAGGAAAGCAGTAAACAGCACAACTGGACGCAGCAAGACAGTAAGCAACACAACAATAAGCATTAAGGAGTAAGCAGCGCCATTGCTAGCAGCACGACAGTAAGCAGAACAACAATAAGCATTAAGCAGTATGCAGCAACGATGCAAGCATTGAGACAATAAGCAACACCACAATAAGCAGGAAGGCAGTAAACAGCACAACTGCAAGCAGCAAGACAGTAAGCAGCACAACAATAAGCATTAAGGAGTAGGCAGCGCCATTGCAAGCAGCACGACAGTAAGCAGCACCACAATAAACATTAAGCAGTATGCAGCAACGATGCAAGCATTGAGACAATAAGCAACACCACAATAAGCAGGAAAGCAGTAAACAGCACAACTGGACACAGCAAGACAGTAAGCAACACAACAATAAGCATTAAGGAGTAAGCAGCGCCATTGCAAGCAGCACGACAGTAAGCAGCACCACAATAAGCATTAAGCAGTATGCAGCAACGATGCAAGCATTGAGACAATAAGCAACACCACAATAAGCAGGAAGGCAGTAAACAGCACAACAGCAAGCAGCAAGACAGTAAGCAGCACAACAATAAGCATTAAGGAGTAGGCAGCGCCATTGCAAGCAGCACGACAATAAGCAGCACCTCAATAAACATTAAGCAGTATGCAGCAACGATGCAAGCATTGAGACAATAAGCAACACCACAATAAGCAGGAAAGCAGTAAACAGCACAACTGGACACAGCATGACAGTAAGCAACACAACAATAAGCATTAAGGAGTATGCAGCGCCATTGCAAGCAGCACGGCAGTAAGCAGAACAACAATAAGCATTAAGCAGTATGCAGCAACGATGCAAGCATTGAGACAATACATTACATTACATTACATTACATTACATTACATTACATGTTAAAGTCTACTTGACACCGCGAGGGTGTATGAGACTCTGTGCTTTAAACAAAAAGAAAATGCACCCACAAACCAAAAAACCCCATTACATCAGGGGTGTGTCGAGGACAAACAAACCAAACTCCCAACCACCGTTTTGGTGGCGTAGGTATTAAACCCCTTAGAGCAGGACCCAGATCTCAACCACTTACAGTGGCGGAGGTAAGAAGCTAACAAATGAGAAGTCTCAAGAAGAAAAAAAAGGGATAATAAATTACGGTGCCACTAAGCAGTCTAGGGCTTCCTGTCTTGCTCTTCTACAAGTAGAAAGATAGTCGGCTAGGTTGCTCCAAAAGGACTTAGTGCCATTTCCATTCATAAAGGTTCTGAATGTGGAATCGCAGAATTCCACATTCCATACGGTTAAGTCGGTATACTCATGGACATGCCTATAAATATCTGTAAACAGATTCTGGTAGCGGAGGCGAATATCATTATAAAAAGGGCACTCAAACATATGCATTTCATCCTCAGTTTTTTGGAACCCACACATTTGACAGTGTCTCATTGAGCGAGGGATGTGTGCTCTATCCACCACCCTCATTCTTTCTGTGTTCAGCCAATGGGAACCCATTCTAAACTGTGCTATAGAACGAATCTGATCCTGCTTATGTAAGGCGGATGTAAAGGGAATCAAGCCATTCTCATCATTGCTGTTGGCTGCGAACCATTTTTGGTATCGGAGGCGTTTAAAGCCAACCCTTCTCTCATCAGGGATGTCTCTAACTGCATTGGTGTCACTTGGGTACTTAAACCTCCATGACTCAAAAACTTCAGACATAATACCTTCGACATCGACAGCCTCCAAAATGTTGATGTTTTTACTGGATCCTAGCTTGTGGAGAGCACAACGCAAGTCATGAACCCAGCCAGTGTTGGAGTCAAAAGATTCCTCAAGAGCCATTCTAATGAGATCCTCAGGTTCTTTATGTATGGTCTTGTTCCAGAAGCGCAAAGCTTGTTTAAGCCAAGCAAAACACAACGGGGTTCTACCCAGCTCTTCCATGATAATATTAGATGTAGTAGATTGGCAAACACCCAACATTTGTTTAAGTATACCTCTATGCCATTTCTCACAAGCATGGTCATTTGAGATAAGTGTGTTGTTCAGAATAAAAGGAGCCCACACCTCACAGCCAAAATTCAGGATAGGTTGTACAAGAGAATCAAACAGGTGGGTGAGAATATCAATATTGTATATCTCCATAGTATGGCATCGCCTACGAAGCATGTGGTGTGCCTTTTGGGCCTTAGTGAGCATCCTAGAAAAAGCAGCTTTTGCACGATTGCTTGAGTCACCATCCACAAAGAGGGATCCCAAGTAGATAAAATATAACTTTGTAGAAAGTTGTGCTCCATCATAGACAAATCTGTAATCAGGATCCATGCGGGCCTCATCACAGAATTGTTTGTTGAAAACGACAATCTCAGTTTTCTTTATATTCACAGCCATCTTAGTAGCCTCGCAGAAATCTCTCAGGCAGTCAAGCATCGCTTGCATATCTGCCGGGGATTCTGCCATTATAGCTAGGTCATCAGCATAAAGTAACAGTTGCAGAATCTTACAATAAGCAACACCACAATAAGCAGGAAAGCAGTAAACAGCACAACTGCAAGCAGCAAGACAGTAAGCAGAACAACAATAAACATTAAGGAGTACGCAGTGCCATTGCAAGTAGCACGACAGTAAGCAGCACCACAATAAACATTAAGCAGTATGCAGCAACGATGCAAGCATTGAGACAATAAGCAACACCACAATAAGCAAGAAAGCAGTAAACAGCACAACTGGAAGCAGCAAGACAGTAAGCAGAACAACAATAAGCATTAAGCAGTATGCAGCGCCATTGCAAGCAGCACGACAGTAAGCAGAACAACAATAAGCATTAAGGAGTACGCAGTGCCATTGCAAGCAGCACGACAGTAAGCAGCACAACAATAAACATTAAGCAGTATGCAGCAACGATGCAAGCATTGAGACAATAAGCAACACCACAATAAGCAGGAAACCAGAAAACAGCAACACTGGACACAGCAAGACAGTAGGCACCACAACAATAAGCATTAAGGAGTAGGCAGCGCCATTGCAAGCAGCACGACAGTAAGCAGCACCACAATAAGCATTAAGCAGTATGCAGCAACGATGCAAGCATTGAGACAATAAGCAACACCACAATAAGCAAGAAGGCAGTAAACAGCACAACTGCAAGCAGCAAGACAGTAAGCAACACAACAATAAGCATTAAGGAGTAGGCAGCGCCATTGCAAGCAGCACGACAGTAAGCAGCACCACAATAAACATTAAGCAGTATGCAGCAACGATGCAAGCATTGAGACAATAAGCAACACCACAATAAGCAGGAAAGCAGTAAACAGCACAACCGGACACAGCAAGACAGTAAGCAACACAACAATAAGCATTAAGGAGTACGCAGCGCCATTGCAAGCAGCACGACAGTAAGCAGCACCACAATAAGCATTAAGCAGTATGCAGCAACGATGCAAGCATTGAGACAAAAAGCAACACCACAATAAGCAGGAAAGCAGTAAACAGCACAACTGCAAGCAGCAAGACAGTAAGCAAAACAACAATAAGCATTAAGGAGTACGCAGTGCCATTGCAAGCAGCACGACAGTAAGCAGCACAACAATAAGCATTAAGCAGTATGCAGCAACGATGCAAGCATTGAGACAATAAGCAACACCACAATAAGCAAGAAAGCAGTAAACAGCACAACTGCAAGCAGCAAGACAGTAAGCAGCACAACAATAAGCATTAAGGAGTAGGCAGCGCCATTGCAAGCAGCACGACAGTAAGCAGCACCACAATAAGCATTAAGCAGTATGCAGCAACGATGCAAGCATTGAGACAATAAGCAACACCACAATAAGCAGGAAATAAGAAAACAGCAACACTGGACACAGCAAGACAGTAAGCAACACAACAATAAGCATTAAGGAGTAAGCAGCGCCATTGCTAGCAGCACGACAGTTGGACGCACCACGATAAATATTAAGCAGTATGCAGCAACGATGCAAGCATTGAGACAATAAGCAACACCACAATAAGCAAGAAAGCAGTAAACAGAACAACTTGAAGCAGCAAGACAGTAAGCAGCACAACAATAAGCATTAAGGAGTACGCAGCACCATTGCTAGTAGCACGACGGTTGGCAGCACAACAATAAGCATTAAGCAGTATGCATAAACGATGCAAGCATTGAGACAATAAGCAACACCACAATAAGCAGGAAAGCAGTAATTAGCACAACTGGATGCAGCAAGACAGTAAGCAACACAACAATAAGCATTAAGGAGTACGCAGCGCCATTGCAAGCAGCACGACAGTAAGCAGCACAACAATAAGCGTAAAGCAGTATGCAGCAACGATGCAAGCATTGAGACAATAAGCAACACCACAATAAGCAGGTAGGCAGTAAACAGCAAAACTGGAAGCAGCAAGACAGTAAGCAGCACAACAATAAGCATTAAGGAGTACGCAGCGCCATTGCTAGCAGCACGACAGTGAGCAGCACAACAATAAGCATTAAGCAGTATGCAGCAACGATGCAAGCATTAAGACAATAAGCAACACCACAATAAGCAGGAAAGCAGTAAACAGCACAACTGCAAGCAGCAAGACAGTAAGCAGAACAACAAAAAGCATTAAGGAGTACGCAGTGCCATTGCAAGCAGCACGACAGTTGGCAGCACCACGATAAACATTAAGCAGTATGCAGCAACGATGCAAGCATTGAGACAATAAGCAACACCACAATAAGCAGGTAGGCAGTAAACAGAACAACTGGAAGCAGCAAGACAGTAAGCACCACAACAATAAGCATTAAGGAGTACGTTGCGCCATTGCTTGCAGCACGACAGTAAGCAGCACAACAATAAGCATTAAGCAGTATGCAGCAACGATGCAAGCATTGAGACAATAAGCAACACCACAATAAGCAGGTAGGCAGTAAACAGAACAACTGGAAGCATCAAGACAGTAAGCAGCACAACAATAAGCATTAAGGAGTACGCAGCGCCATTGCTAGCAGCACGACAATGAGCAGCACAACAATAAGCATTAAGCAGTATGCAGCAACGATGCAAGCATTGAGACAATAAGCAACACCACAATAAGCAGGAAAGCAGTAAACAGCACAACTGCAAGCAGGACGACAGTAAGCAGAACAACAAAAAGATTTAAGGAGTACGCAGTGCCATTGCAAGCAGCACGACAGTTGGCAGCACCACGATAAACATTAAGCAGTATGTAGCAACGATGCAAGCATTGAGACAATAAGCAACACCACAATAAGCAGGTAGGCAGTAAACAGAACAACTGGAAGCAGCAAGACAGTAAGCACCACAACAATAAGCATTAAGGAGTACGTTGCGCCATTGCAAGCAGCACGACAGTAAGCAGCACAACAATAAGCGTAAAGCAGTATGCAGCAACGATGCAAGCATTGAGACAATAAGCAACACCACAATAAGCAGGTAGGCAGTAAACAGCAAAACTGGAAGCAGCAAGACAGTAAGCAGCACAACAATAAGCATTAAGGAGTACGCAGCGCCATTGCTAGCAGCACGACAGTGAGCAGCACAACAATAAGCATTAAGCAGTATGCAGCAACGATGCAAGCATTGAGACAATAAGCAACACCACGATAACCAGGTAGGCAGTTAACAGCACAACTGCAAGCAGGAAGACAGTAAGCAAAACAACAAAAAGCATTAAGGAGTACGCAGTGCCATTGCAAGCAGCACGACAGTTGGCAGCACCACGATAAACATTAAGCAGTATGCAGCAACGATGCAAGCATTGAGACAAAAAGCAACAACCACAATAAGTCAGGTAGGCAGTCAAACAGAACACTACTGGAGCAGCCAAGACATAAGCAACCCAACAATAAGACCCAACTCAGATACCCATAGTCCTCCCAGAATACATAATCGGGAGCATTGTCAAACCCAACAAGCAAATGATTGAGGAAAACCAAATTCGGAATACACACAGTCCTCCCGATCATAATCGGGAGCATGACAAACCCAACGAGCAAATGATTGAGAAAAACCAAACTCAGAATACCATAGTCTCCGATCATAATCGGGAGCATTGTCGAACACAACGAGCAATGATTGAGAAAACCAAATCGGAATACAAAAAGTCCTATCCGATCATAATCGGGAGCATTGACAAACCCAACGAGCGAATGATTGAGAAACAAATTTCGGAATACACACAGTCTCCCGATCATAATCGGGAGCACTGACAAACCAAAAACGAATGATTCAGAAACAGTGTAATCGGCATTTTTTTTTTTTTTTTTTACTCGCGATACCATAGTCCTCCCGATCATAATCGGGAGCTTGTCAGACCCAACGAACGACTGATTGAGAATAACGAAACTCAGAATACCCACAGTCCGCCTCATTAATCGGGGAGCATGTCAAACAGCAACGAGCGAAGATTCAGAAAAACAGTAAACGGCATTTTTTTTTTTTTTTTTTTTTTGTACTCGGCATACCCATAGTCCCTCCCGATCATAATCGGGAGCATTGTCAAACCCAACGAGCAAATGATTGAGAAAACCTAATTCGGACTATATACACAGGTCCCCCGATTCATAATGGGAGCACTGACAAACCCAACGAGTGATGATTCAGAAAACATGTAATCGGCATTTTTTTTTTTTTTTTTTGTATCGGAATACTGATAGCCTCCTATCATAATCGGAGCACTGTCAATCCTAAAGAGCGAATGATTGGAAAAACCAAACTCAGAATACCCATAGACCTCACCGATCATAATCGGGAACATTGACAAACCCAACGAGCGAATGATTGAGAAAACCAAATTCGGAATACACAGAGTCCTCCCGATCATAACGGGAGTTTGTCAACCAACGAGCGAATGATTGAGAAAACAAAATTCGGAATAACACAGTTCTCCCGATCATAATCGGGAGCACTTACAAACCTAACGAGCGAATGATCAGAAAACATGTAATCGGCATTTTTTTTATTTTTTTATTTGACTCGCATACCATAGTCCTCCCTATCTAATCGGGAGATTGTCAAACCCAACGAACGAATGATTGAGAAAAACCAAACTCAGAATACATAGTCCTCCGATCCTAACGGGAGCATTGACAAACCCACGAACGGCGAATGATTGAGAAAACAAATTCGGAATACACAGGTCCTCCCGATCATAATTGGGAGATTGACAAAACCAACAAGCGAATGATTAGAAAACAAAATTCGGAATACATAGAGTCCTCCCGATCATAATCGGAAGCAATGACAAAACCCATCGAGCGAATGATTCAGAAAACATGTGCTCGGCATACCCATAGTCCCCGAGTCATAATCGGGAGCATTGTCAAACCACAACGAGCCGAATGATTGAGAAAACTAAATTCGGAATACACACAGTCTCCGATCATAATGGAGCACCGACAAACCTAACGAGCGAATGATTCAGAAAACATTACTCGGCATTTTTTTTTTTTTTTTTTTTTTGTACTCGCCATACTGATAGTCCTCCCTATCATATCGGGATCATTGTCAAACCAAACGAACGAATGATGACAAAAAACAAACTCAGAATACCCCCAGTCCTCTTGTCATAATGGGAGCATTGTCAAAACCCAACGAGCGAATGATTGAGAAAAACCAAACTCAGAATACCCCACGTCCTCTCGATCATAATCGGAGCATGTCAAACCCAACGCGCGAATTGATTGAGAAAACCAAACCGGAATACACACAGTCCTCCCGATCATAAAAAAATCAATCCTAAACTGTAAAAGAAAAATTGATCACCGAATGCCTAGACGACAGGCAAAAAGGGCTCAAATTCTTCTGGGCTGTGACATTTCATCAGTCATGCTATGCAAGTCAAGCAGCCTCAACTACACATCTTTGCTTACCTATTGCAGTACTGGGCCACTAAACAAAACCTAGTAAATAGGTAGGTGGCCGAGGTGGGAAGAACCACAGTAAAATAGAAGAACTGCAGGTGTACATGATCATATGTCAGGGTCATGTAAAGTAACCAATCACAACATAAACACCCAACCACAACTCCCGGCAAAGATTAACCAATAAACAAGGCAACCTGTTGGCAAGCAGTAACTGGTCAAAAACAGGCACAAGGCAGCTAAGTCTGGGGACAATTGCAGTCTACCACTACAATGCAATTTCATAACCAAACCAGACGCTATGGAAATCTTGGAACGGTAGCTAAGAGATGCATGCCATATGGGTATGCAGTACTGTCCGCCATTACTCTGAAGCAGGTGCAAGCGGGTAACCATCATGCAGGAGGGCAGGCCTCAGGAAGGTGCAGGCGGGTGTAGAGCTGTTCGCCAGTACTCCGGCGCGGTGCTGGCCCGGCGCGGTCCTGGTCTGGTCTGGCAGGTGCAGGCGGGTAACACGCCAATGCAGGTAGGAGACCTTCCAGTGCTCCGAGCGCCAGTGCGTCCTGGGTATCTGCCCAGCATCACCAGAGAAGGTGCTAGGCAGGACAGTGACCGTGAAAGCATTGCGCTAAGGGTGCGAGAATAGAAAGCAAACTCGGGGGGTATTCACAACCACCCGGTGCTGTAATGCAGATGCGCAGCAAGGCGATGCAGAAAGCGAAAGGCACAAGCAGCAGATTCATGAGAAACAGAGCTGAAGTGAATTCCCATAGCAGTGAAATGCATTGCGCAAAAGGTGCGAGAATAGGTGCACTCGGGACCATGCAGGGCCACCCGGTGCTAATGCGGGATGCGCAGCAAAGCAATGCAGGAGCAAAAGGCAATTTGCGCAAGGCATGAAAGGAGGTGAAAGCGACAAGGCATGAAAAGAGTGGAAAGGCAAGGCATGAAGCAAAGCCTTACCGACTTATCAAAACAGTCTTTCAGCTGCGCAGCAAGGGGGGGCCGGCAAGGGGGTCAATCAATGCACATCAAGGGGTCATGCAAAGGGGTCAAGCTGCCAGGTCATGCAAAGGGGTCAAGCTGCAGAGAAGTGGCTGGGCATGAATCAATGCACAGCAGGAGGTCATGCAAAGGGGTCAAGCTGCCAATCCTTTGAGAAGGACACCAAGGCAGAGGCGTGCAATCGGATGGAGACAATGCAGAATTGCTAAGGAGGAGGAGATGGAGGAGGAGGAAGATGGGATGGGGGCAGGAGGAGAGATTCTAGTGCAGCGATTGTACAGGCGCTGTTGTTACCAACAAGTTAGCATGGCCCTCTTTCTACAACGTGATAGCCTATCATAAATACTAAGTTTATTTCGAAGTGTGAGTGGTGAGTTGTGAGATAAATAATTAATGAGCAATGCGTTCAGACTTTGTAAACAGCTTTCACCTTCCTCTTGACTGTCCTCTTACAATTGATTTTGTATTGGATAATTCGAAGGAACTTTCTCTCTCACCAAACGAGCAAATCAATGTTACAATTGAATTGAAGGGAATTAGTCTTTTCTCAGGAATGCAACAAAACAATCTTACATAATAAATTGTAAGATATTTTCGTAAAATAACCAAAAAAGCAAAATCAATCAATTGCGAAAAACGATCTTACAAATAAATTGTAAGATATTTTCGTTAAAATACACCAAAAAAGCAAAACCAATTATTTGCGAAAACGATCTTAAAATATTATCGTTAGATTTCAGTAAAATAAAAAATCCGTTTCGGAAGCAGGAACGCCATTATTAACATTAAGCAGTATGCAGCAACGATGCAAGCATTGAGACAAAAAGCAACACCACAATAAGCAGGTAGGCAGTAAACAGAACAACTGGCAGCAGCAAGACAGTAGCACAACACAATAAGCATTAGGAGTACGGCCCATTGCAAGCAGCACGACAGTAAGCAGCACAACAATAAGCATTTAGCAGTTACAGCAACGATGCAAGCATTGAGACAATAAGCAACACAACAATAAGCAGGAGGCAGTAAACAGACAACTGGAAGCAGCAAGACAGTAAGCAAGCCACAACAATAAGCATTAAGGAGTTCGCAGCGCCATTGTGCGCAGCACGACAGTAGCAGCACAACAAAAGCATTAAGCAGTATGCAGCAACGATGCAAGCATTGAGACAATAAGCACACCACAATAAGCAGAAAGCAGTAAACAACAACTGACAAGCAGCAAACAGTAAGCAGCACAACATAAGCATAAGGAGTACGCAGCGCCATTGCTAGCAGACGACAGTAAGCGCACAACAATAAGCATTAAGCAGTATGCAGCAACGATGCAAGCATTGACACAATAAGCAACACCACAATAAGCAGGAAGGCAGTAAACAGCACAACTGCAAGCAGGAAGACAGTAAGCAGCACAAAACAATAAGCATTAAGGAGTAGGCAGGCGCATTGCAAGCAGCACGACAGTAGCAGCACACAATAAGCATTAACAGTATGCAGCAACGATGCAAGCATGAGACAATAAGAAACACCACAATAGCAGGAAAGCAGTAAAACAGCACACTGCAAGCAGCAAGACAGAAGCAGCACAACAATAGCATTAAGGAGTAGGAGCGCCATTGCAGCAGCACGACAGTAAGCAGCAACAATAAAGCATTAAGCAGTATGCAGCAACGATGCAAGCATTGAGACAAAAAGCAACACCACAATAAGCAGGTAGCAGTAAAACAGCACAACTGGAAGCAGAAGACAGTAAGCGCACAAAATAAGCATTAAGGAGTACGCAGAGCGCCATTGCAGCAGCACGACAGTGAGCAGCACAACAATAAGCATTAAGCAGTATGCAGCAACGATGCAAGCATTGAGACAATAAGCAACACCACAATAAGCAGGAAAGCAGTAAAGCACAACTGCAAGCAGGAAGACAGTAAGCAGAACAACAATAAGCATTAAGGAGTACGCAGTGCCATTGCAAGCAGCACGACAGTGCAGCACCACATAAACATTAAGCGTATGCAGCAACGATGCAAGCATTGAGACAAAAGCAACACCACAATAAGCAGGAAGCAGTAAACAGCAACAACTGGAAGCAGCAAGACAGTAAGCACACAACAATAAGCATTAAGGAGTACGTTGCGCCATTGCAAGCAGACGATAGTTAGCAGACCACAAAATAACATTAAGCAGTATGCAGCAACGATGCAAGCATTGAGACAATAAGCAACACCACAATAAGCAGGAAACAGTAAACGCACAAACTGGAAGAGCAGACAGTAAAGCAGCAACAACTAAGCATTAAGAGAGAGTAGCAGCGCCATGCTAAGCAGCACGACAGTAAGCAGCACAACAATAATTAAGCAGTATGCAGCAACGATGCAAGCATTGAGACAATAAGCAAACACCACAAAAAGGAAGCGAGTAAACAGCAACAACTGCAAGAAGCAGACAGTAAGCAGCACACAATAAGCATTAAGGAGTACGCAGCGCCATTGCAAGCAGCACGACTGTAAGCAGCACCAAAATAAGCATTAAACAGTATGCAGCAACGATGCAAGCATTGAGAACAATAACACACCACAATAAGCAGGAAGCAGTAAACAGCACAACTGCAAGCAGCAAGGCAGCAAGCAGCACAACAATAAGCATTAAGGAGTGGCAGCGCATTGCTAGCAGCACGACAGTAAGCAGCACCACAATAGCTTAAGCAGTATGCAGCAACGATGCAAGCATTGAGACAATAAGCAACACCACAATAAGCAGGAAAGCGTAGTAAACAGCAACACTGGACTCAGCAAGACAGTAAGCAGCACAACAATAAGCAAAGGAGTACGCATCGCCATTCTAGCAGCACGACATCATGAGCACACAATAAGCATTAAGCAGTATGCAGCAACGAGCAGCATTGAGACAATAGCAACACCACAATAAGCAGGAAAGCAGTAAACAGCACAACTGAAGCAGCAAGACAAGCAGCACAACAATAAGCATTAACGGAGTCGCAGCGCCATTCACAAGCAGCAACAGTTAAGCAGCACAACAATAAGCATTAAGCAGTATGCAGCAACGATGCAAGCATGAGACAATAAGCAACACCACAATAAGCAGGAAAGCAGTAAACAGCAACACTGGACCAGCAAGACAGTAAGCGCCACACAATAAGCTAAGGAGTACGCAGCGCATTGCAGCAGCACGACAGTAGAGCCACAACAATAAGCATTAAGCAGTATGCAGCAACGATGCAAGCATTGGACAATAAGCAACACCACAATAAGCAGGAAAGCAGTAAAGCACAAACTGGAAAGCAAGACAGTAAGCAGCACAACAATAAGCATTAAGGATAGCAGCGCCATTGCAACAGCACGACAGTAAGCAGACACAACAATAGCATTAAGCAGTATGCAGCAACGATGCAAGCATTGAGACAATAAGCAACACCACAATAAGCAGAAGCAGTAAACAGCAAACTGCAAGCAGCAAGACAGTAAGCAGCACAACAATAAGCATTAAGGAGTAGCAGCGCCATTGCAAGCAGCACGACAGTAAGCAGCACCACAATAAGCATTAACAGTATGCACAACGATGCAAGCATGAGACAATAAGCAACACCACAATAAGCAGGAAAGCAGTAAACAGCACAACTGCAAGAAGCAAGACGCAAGCAGCACACACTAAGCATTAAGGAGTAGGCAGCGCCATTGCAGCAGCACGACAGTAAGCAGCACCAAATAACATTAAGCAGTATGCAGCAACGATGCAAGCATTGAGACAATAAGCAACACCACAATAAGCAAGGAAAGCAGTAAACAGCAACACTGGACCAGCAAGACAGTAAGCGCCACAACAATAAGCATAAGGAGTACGCATCGCCATTGCTAGCAGCACGACAGTAAGAGCACACAATACATTAAGCAGTATGCAGCAACGATGCAAGCATTGAGACAATAAGCACCCACAAAAAGCAGGAAGAGGCAGAAAACAGCACAACTGGAAGCAGCAAGACGTAAGCAGCACAACAATAAGCATTAAGAGTACGCAGCGCCATAAGCAGCAACAGTAAGCAGCACAACAATAGCATTAGCAGTATGCAGCAACGATGCAAGCATTGAGACAATAAGCAACACCACAATAAGCAGGAAAGCAGTAAACAGCAACACTGGACCAGCAAGACAGTAAGCGCACAACAATAAGCATTAAGGAGTACGCATCGCCATTGCAGCAGCACGACAGTGAGAGAAACAATAAGCATTAAGCAGTATGCAGCAACGATGCAAGCATTGAGACAATAAGCAACACCACAATAAGCAGGTGAAAGCAGTAAACAGCACAACTGCAGCAGCAAGACAGTAAGCAAAACAACAATAAGCATTAAGGAGTAGCAGCGCCATTGCAACAGCACGACAGTAAGCAGCAAACAATAAGCTTAAGCAGTATGCAGCAACGATGCAAGCATTGAGACAATAAGCAACACCACAATAAGCAGGAAGGCAGTAAACAAACAACTGCAAGCAGAAGACAGTAAGCAGCACAACAATAAGCATTAAGGAGTACGCACGCCATTGCTAGCAGCACGACAGTAGAGAACAACAATAAGCATTAAGAGTATGCAGCAACGATGCAAGCATTGAACAATAAGCAACACCACAATAAGCAGGAAGGCATAGTAAACAGCACAACTGCAAGCAGAAGACAGTAAGCAGCACAACAATAAGCATTAAGGAGTAGCAGCAGCGCCATTGCAAGAGCACGACAGTAAGCAGCACCACAATAAGCATTAACAGTATGCAGCAACGATGCAAGCATTGAGACAATAAGAAACACCACAATAAGCAGGAAAGCAGTAACAGCACAACTGAAGCAGAAGACAGAAGCAGCACAACAATAAGCATTAAGGAGTAGGCAGCGCCATTGTAGCAGCACGACAGTAAGCAGCACCACAATAAGCATATGCAGTATGCAGCAACGATGCAAGATTGAGACAAAAAAGCAAACACCACAATAAAGGAGGCAAGTAAACAGACAACTGGAAGCAGCAAGACAGTAAGCGCACAACAATAAGCATTAAGGAGTACGCAGCGCATTGAAGCGCACGACAGTGAGCAGCACACAATAAGCATTAAGCAGTATGCAGCAACGATGCAAGCATTGAGACAAAGCAACACCACAATAAGCAGGAAAGCAGTAAAAGCACAACTGCAAGCAGGAAGACAGTAAGCAGAACAACAAATAAGCATTAAGGAGTAGCAGCGCCATTGCAAGCAGCACGACAGTTAGCAGCACACACAATAACATTAAGCAGTATGCAGCAAACGATGCAAGCATTGAGACAATAAGCAACACCACAATAAGCTGGAAGCAGTAAACAGCACAAATGGAAGCACAAGACAGTAAGCACCACAAAAAAGCAAGGTCCTAGGTACAACTTCCTTTGTATCATTTAGTTTCTATTGAAGACTGTACATGTAAATCAATGAGGACATGGCACACCCATATTCCTCCCGAGCATAATCGGGAGCATTGTGCAGACAGTACATACACGCACGGTAGCATTTAATTTGTAAATATCAGTATATCAAGTATTCTTACCGACTCTCCCGTTGGGACCTTTCGTTATCTTGAATGCGTGTAAACGGCGATTAACTCCTTTGACGGTGCTAGTGCCATGTCCGAACAACTTGTAAACGTTGTCTAGGAGGACAGCGGAGAAGTCCCCTATAGAGGTCACGACGTCTTGCCTTGTGTACGGGCCCATTCTCTTTGAATAGTTTACCAACACTGCCCATCAGAGTTCCAGGGTGTACACTTCCTGTGCTTTAACCTTGCGAGATCACAGATTGCTTTTGGTCAAGATTGCTCTATGGTGTGTGTTCCGGTAGGAGAAATGACGTACACCGCCTCAACCAGTTCATCTCACCCAGCAAGGACAATTATGCGAACATGAAAGCGTTCTCGTTAGTCCTTTGCCGCTTGTCCATTGTCCAGAAGCAATACGGTAGGAGCTGCCCCTCTTCTTCGAGGACCCGGTTGAAAAATGTTTGGAATCATGATATAGTCAGATTGATGGACTGCGAGTAAATGGCAAGCCCAATAACCAATGAATCCTCTTTCCTGGTGAGAATCCTCGTTAACATAGAGGAAACATGAAGTCAGATATAGCATTATTTGTTAAGTAATCATTTCAAGATTTTAAATACGGTGTATGCTCCCAAGATTATGATCTGGAGGACTGTCCTACGTGCGCTGTATTTGTACTCACACTGATGGTTTCTTTAGAAGATACCTCCTGCAAGTTCTCTTTTGTATGTGAGGAAGTGGCGTGAACTGAGGAAGATTAGTCTTCTTGTTGTCCATTGCATCAGCGTGATACGGTGCAAGAAGAGTTTGGTGTATTCCGAGTTTTGGTTTTTCTCAATCATTCGCTCGTTGGGTGCCAATGCTCCCTTTATGATCGGAGGACTGTTGGGTATTCTGAGTTGGTTTTCTCAATCATTTCGCTCGTTGGGTTGACAATGCTCCCGATTATATCAAGAGGTACTGTGGGTAATTCTGAGTGTTGTTTTTTCTCAATCATTCGGTTGTTCGTTTGGGTTTGACAACTGCTCCGATTATGGTCGGAGGACTATGGTATGGCCGAAGTACAAAAAAACAAAAAAAAAAAAGGCTGAGTAATGTTTTCTGAATCATTTGCTCGTTAGGTTTGTCAGTGCTCTCCGATTATGATCGGGAGGACTGTGTGTAATTCCGAATTTTTGTTTTCTCTATCATTCCGCTCGTTTGGTTTGACATGCCTCCGATTTGATCGGAGGAACTCTGTGTATTCCCGAATTTGGTTTCCTCAATCATTCTCTCGTGGGTTTGTCATGCCGCCGATTATGATCAGGAGGACTGTGGTATTCTGAGTTTTGGTTTTTCTCAATCATTCGTTCGTGGGTTGACAATGCTCCCGATTATGATCGGGATGACTATAGGTCTTCCTAGTACAAAAAAAAAAAAAAAAAAATGCCAGTACCTGTTTTCTGAATCATTCGTTTGTTGGTTTGTCATGCTCCCGATTATGATCGGGAGGGACTGTGTGTATTCCGAATTTGTTTTTCTCCACATCGCTTCGTTGGTTTGAACAATGCTCCCGATTATGATCTGGAGGACTCTGTGTATTCCAAATTTGGTTTTCTTAATCATTCGCTCGTTGGGTTTGACAATGCTCCCGATTATGATCGGGAGGACTGTGTGTATTCCGAATTTGGTTTTCTCAATCATTCGTTCGTTGGGTTTGACAATGCTCCCGATTATGATCGGGAGGACTCTGTGTATTCCGAATTTTGTTTTCTCAATCATTTGCTCGTTGGGTTTGTCAATGCTCCCGATTATGATCGGGAGGACCGTGGGTATTCTGAGTTTGGTTTTTCTCAATCATTCGTTCGTGGATTTGACAATTCTCCCATTATGATCGGAGGACTATGTATTCCGAGTAAAAAAAAAAAAAAAAAAAAATGCCGAGTAAATGTTTCCATGTAATCATCGCTCGTTGGGTTTGTCAGTGCTCCTGATTATGACGGGAGGACTGTGTATTCGAGTTTTGTTTTCTCAAATCATCGCTCGTTGGGTTTGTCAGCTGCTCTGCTCCCGATTATATCGGGAGATTGTGTATTCCGAAATTTGGTTTTCCCCTCAATCATTTGATTTGGATGTCATGGCACTTGCGCTCCTTGTCCATTCGTCCATGACGCCGCATCCCAAACATCCCGTCCGATTGGAGTTTTTAACTTCCACGTACTGTCATTGTAGACCCTGCGGAAGACAAATGGTTTTGGTAAAGCACATGATTGAGATTCGTTCAGATTCAAAATCAGATCAGATTAGAGAAAACCAAACTCAAATACGCCATAGTCCTCCCGATCATAATCGGAGCATTGTCAAACCCACAGCCAATGATTGAGAAAAACCAATTCGGAATCACCAGTCCCCCTATCCTAACGGGAGCATTGACACCCAACGAGCAATGATTGAAGAAACCAAACTCAGAATACCCATAGTCCTCCCGATCATAATCGGAGCATTGTCGAACACAACGAGTCACATGATTGAGAAAACCAAATGCGGATGACAAACATTCCTCCCGATCATAATCGGGAGCATTGACAAAACCAACGAGCGAATGATTGAGAAACAAATTTCGGAATCACATCAGTCCTCCCGATCATTCGGGAAGCACTGACAACCCAACAAACGAATGATTCCAGAAAACATGTTACTCCGTCTTTTTTTTTTTTTTTTTTTTTACGCGCATACCCTAGTCCTCCAAACATGTAATCGCCATTTTTTTTTTTTTTTGTACTCGGCATACTGATAAGTCCTCCCTACTATCGGGAGCATTGTCAATCCTAACGAGCGAATGATTGAGAAAAAACCCAAAACTCAGAATAACCATAGACCTCCCGATCATAATGGAACATTGACAACCCAACGGCGAGATTGAGAAAAACAACTTCGGAATACACACAGAGTCCTTCCCGATCATAATCGGGGGGGGGGGGGGGAAGGGCTTTGGCACACCAACGAGCGAATGATTGAAGAAAACAAAATCGGAATACACCACAGTCCTCCCGATCATAATCGGGAGAAATTCCAAAACCACGAGCGATGATTCAGAAAAAAACATGTAATCGGCATTTTTTTTATGTTTTTCATTTGACTCAGGCATACCATGTCCTCCCTTAAAATCGGGAGCATTGTCAACCCAACGAACGAATGATTGAGAAAACCCAAACTTAGAATACCATAGTCCGACGATATAATCGGGCGCATGACAAAACCCAACGAGAGATGATGAGAAAACCAATTCGGAATACACAGATCCTCCGATCATAATTGGGAGCATGAACAACCCACAAGCGACATGATTTGAGAAAACCAAATTCGGAATACATAGAGTCCTCCCGATCATAATCGGGAGCACTGACAAACCCATCGAGCGAATGATTCAGAAAACATGTGCTCGGCAAACCCATAGTCCTCCCGATCATAATCGGGAGCATTGTCAAACCCAACGAGCGAATGATTGAGAAAAATACTAAATCGGAATACACACAGTCCTCCCGATCATAATCGGGAGCACTGACAAACCTAACGAGCGAATGATTCAGAAAACATGTACTCGGCATTTTTTTTTTTTGTTTTTTTTACTGCCATACTGATAGTCATCCCTATCATAATAGGGTCATTGTCAAACCCAACGAACGAATGATTGACAAAAATCAAACCAGATAAACACAGTCTCTTGATATAATAGGAGAATTGTCCAAAAACCACGACGCGAATGATTGAGAAAAACAAAACTCAGAATACCACAGTCTCTCGATTCATATCGGGAGATTGTCACACCCAACGGCGAATGATTGAGAAAACCAAAATTCGGAATACACACAGTCCTCCGATTCATAAAAATCAAATCCTAAAAACTGTCAAAGAAAACTGGATCCACCGAATGCCTAGACGGAACAGGCCCCCCCAAAAGGGCTAAATTCTTAGGGGCTGGACATTCATCGTCATGTATGCAAGTCAAGCAGGCCTCAACTACAACATCATTGCTTTACCTTTTGCAGTACTGGGACACTAAAACACACCTAGTAATAGGTAGGTGGCCGAGGTGGGCAAGAACACAGTAAAATAGACAGAAAAATGCAGGTGTATATTATCCAATGTCAGTGTCATGTAAAGTACCAATCACAAAAAAACCATAAACACCAACCACACTCACGGCAAAGATTAACCAATAAACAAGGCAAACCTGTTGGCAAGAGTAACTTGGTCAACACAGGACAGGCAGTAGTCTGGGCTACAATTGCAGTCGACCACTACAATGCAATTCATAACCAACCAGACGCTGATGGAAATCTTGGAAACAAAGATACAAGGTAGCTAAGGATGCATGCATATGGGTATGCAGTACTGGTCGCCATTACTCTGACGAAAGGTGCAGGGGTACCCATCATGCAGGTAGGCGGCCTAGGAAGGTGGCAGGCGGGTGTAGGAAGCTGTTCGCCAGTACTCCGGCGCAGTGCTGGGCCCGGGCGTGTCTGGGTCTGGTCTGGAAGGTGCAGGCGGGTAACGCATGCAGGTAGGCAGACCTATCCAGTGCTCCGAGGTTTCAGTGCTCCTGGCGTAATATGCCAAGCATCTCATTACAGAGAAGGCTTTGTTTCTAGGCGCTCCAGGACAGTGGACCAGTGAAATTTGACATTGCGCAAAATGTGGTGCCGTATGAATTTTTTAGAAGCTAACTTTGCGAGGTTTATGTACCTTTTCCCTTTTTTTTACAAAACCACCCGGTGCTTAATGCAGATGCGCAGTCAAGGCGATGTCCAGAATAGTCTGAACGGCCAACAGCATGCAGATCATGAGAACAGAGCTGAAGGAATTCCCCATAGCAGTGAAATGCATTGCCAAAAGGGGCGAGAATTGCGGTGGCAACTCGGGACCATGCAGGGCACCACCCTTCCCCGGTTGTTCTACTTCCTTTTATGAGGCTTTTCTTTTTCTTTTTTTTTTTAGGTTCTCGCAAGCCTTTTTTTACCTTAAAGACACCACTGCATTGGAGCTTTTTCTACAACTTAGTGCATTGTTTTGCGATAGTTTTTGCATAAATGGAGTGTGAAAGCAAGGCATGAAAGATTTGGTGATGAAAGCGCTTAATGGCATGAAGCAAAGCCTTCAGAATTTATCAAAACAGTATTTCATGCATGAGCGCAAGGGGGGCCCGGCAAGGGGGCAATCAATGTCACATCAAGGGGTCATGCAAAGGGTCAAGTGCAGGTCGATGCAAAGGGGTCAGCTGCCAGAGAAGGTGATGGGCATGGCAATCAATGCACAGCAAGGAGTCATGCAAGGGGTCAAGCTGCCAATCCTTTGAGAAGGACACCAAAGGCAGAGGTGTGCAATCGGGATGGAGACAATGCAGGAACATGCTAGGAGGAGGAGATGGAGGAGGAGGAGATTGGGGATGGGGGCAATGGAGGAGGAGATTCTAGTGAGCGATTGTACCGGCGCTGTTGTTACCCAACATAGTTAGATTGGCCCTCTTTCTACAAACGTGATAGACTACATAAGTCATAAGTTGTACTTTCGAAATGTTGAGTTGGAGTTGTGAGATCAATAATTTAGGAGCAATGCGTTCAAGACTTTGTAAACAGCTTTCACCTCCTATTGACTGTCCTCTACAATGGATTTCTGTATTGGAATACTTCGAAGGAACTTTCTCTCTCACAAAAACGCAGCAAAATCAATGTTTACAATTGAAATGAAGGGTACTAGTCTCTTTCCGGAATGCCAAAAAATACAATCTTAAATAATAATATGTAAGATATTTTCGTAAAATACACCAAAAAAGCAAAAAATCAATCAATTTGCGAAAACGATCTTACAAATAAATTGTAAGATATTTTTTTTTTTTTTCGTAAAATACACCAACAAAAGCAAAACCAATTAATTTGCTGAAAACGATCTTACAATATTTATCGTAAGATTAGTCAAATAAAAATCCGTTCGGATAAGAAGGAACGGCCATTATTAAACATAAGCAGGATGCAGAAACGATGCAATGCAAGAATTGAGACAAAAAGAACACCACAATAAGGCAGGAGGCAGTAAACAGAACAACTGGGAAGCAGCAAGGACAGTAAGCACCACAACAATAAGCATTAAGGAGTACGTGCGCCATTGCAAGCAGCACGGACCATAAGCGAAAAAACATAAGCATTAAGGTATACAGCAAACTGATGCACCATTGAGACAAAAAGCAACACCACAAAAGCGGTAGGCCAGTAAAACAGCACAATGGAAGCAGCAAGACAGTATAAGGCACAACAATAAGCATTACAGGAGTACGCAGCGACCATTGCTAGCGCACGACAGTGAGCAGCACAACAAAAGATTACGCAGTTATGCAGCAACGGATGCAAGCATTGAGACAATAAGCAACACCCACAATAAGCAGAAAGGCAGTAAACAAATACAAAATGAACGCGCAAGACTAGTAAGCCCAGCCACATTATACAAATAAGCATTAGGATGTAAGCAAGCGCCATGCTAGCAGACGCACGTAACACTGCACAATACAATACCCGCATAAGCAGAGTATGAGCAACGATTTGCAAGCATTGACACAATAAGCAACACCACAATAAAGCAGGAAGGCAGTAACACAGCCACAACTGCCAAGAGGAAGACGTAACCCCGCAGCCACAACAATAAGCATTAAGGAGTAGGCAGCGCCATTGCAAGCAGACACGACAGAAGCAGCACCACAATAAGCATTAACAGTATGCAGCAGCGATGCAAGCAATTGAGACAATAAGAACCACCACAATAAGACAGGTGAATAGAAGTACAAAAAGCAAAACTGCAAGAAGCACTCCATGAACGCCCCCATCCCTCCACAGAAGCCCCTCCCCCCCCCCCCCCCCAAAAAATAAGCATTAAGGATAGGCAGCGCCATTGTAGCAGCAGACAGTGCAGCAAACAATAAGCATTACGCAGTATGCAGCAACGATGAACATGCGTCAAATGGGATGAAAAAAAGTATTTCCCCCTCTTTTACAACTCATATCCACACAAAAAACAAGAACGCTAACGGGCATGAGAAGGACCCACCACCGAATTTACAAGAATAATTAAGGGAAGTGCATCAGAACAGTTTAACGCTTCGAACCATTATTTAATTACAGAATTAAGGAGTACGCAGCGCCATTGCTCAGCGCACGACAGTGAGCAGCACAACAATTAAGCATTAAGCAGTATGCAGCAAAGCAAGCAATCATTGACGACAAGACGCCAACCCACAATAAGCAGGGAACGCAGTAAATGCCCCACCAAACTGACGCAGGCAGACAGTAAGCAGAAAACAAACGCATTAGGAGTACGCAGTGCCATGCACAGCAGCCACGTACAGTTGGCGCACCCACGGATAAACCTTAAGCAGTCTGCAGCAACGATGCAAGCATTGAGACAAAAAGCAACACCACAATAAGCAGTACGCAGTAAACAGCCACAACTGGAAGCGCAAGACGTAAGCACCACAAACAATAAGCATTAAGGAGTACGTGGTCGCATTGTTGTTGCATGCCTTAGCGACGTCACGAGCTGTTAAGCATGTAGACTCGTTACATAGAAAACTACATTTATAGCATGACGTTTACGCCATATGTAGCTGCAGCACTATCAGATCTGCCCTTCGCAGTGAGGAACGACTATTAGTAACTGACTCGAATATGATAAGCAGGCATGAAACACTAGTTACTGTCTTTGCATAAAGAAGATAAACAGTTGGTGCAAGGTGGGAGGGGGTATATTATGGTCGTGGTATTATAGTCGCAAGTTAATGTGTATGTATTGTATTGGCCCAAAGGTATCAGTAGTAGCGAGTACTTTCTTCAGATTGGTTGTAGGTTGTTTAACTAAGTAGTTCGATATGTTGAGCTTTTGTTGTTTTTTTTATGTTTATAAGCTCTATTTTAAACATTAGGATTTAGTTAGTAGTCATTACATTGTGTAATTCGAGCTCTTTATTTGTGTAAGCAGCGAAACCAAAGCATTAGGCGTGGGTATTAAGGATGTTGTTATGGTTAAAACGGTAATTTAGCAGACGCTAATTGGAAGTCAGTTTTCCACGATCTCCCAGTACCTATCTGCAGCAATTCAATCTACACTATCCCTTTCTTTTATTAAGCTAGTTATGCATGTCAAACGATTGCTTACCACTTAGTTACATTCGATGTATCAATAATGTTAACACCACATATAAAAGCAACGATTTTATTACGCAAGTAAACCCCAGCAAAAATACTTGCAAGCAGCAAAGACATTTGTAAGCAGCATCAACAAAACGAATAAAGGAGGACGCAGCGCCATTGCACTAGCAGCACGAAGTACAGCCAGCACCAAAATAAGCTTAAACGTAGGCAGCAAGACCCTGCAAGCATGGACCAATAAACAGCACCACCATAAGAGGAAAGAAGTAGTAAAAAAAAAAAAAAAAAAAAAAAAATCAGCACAACTGCAAGCAGCAAGACACAAAAGCCGCACACAATAAGCATTAAGGAGTAAGGCAGCGCCATTGCTACAGCATACAGTAAGCAGCCACCACAAATTAAGCATTAGGCAGTTATGCAGCAACGACTTGCAAGCATTGAGACAATAAGCAAAACACCACAATAAGCAGGAAGCAGTAAACAGCAAACACTGGACTCAGCAATGACAGTAAGCTGCACAACAATAAGCAGTAAGGAGTACGCATCGCCATTGCTAGCAGCACGACAGTGAGGAGCACAGCAATAAGCATTAAGCAGTATGCAGCAACGATGCAAGCATTGAGACAATAAGCAACACCACAATAAGGCAGGAAAGCAGTCAACAGCACAACTGGAAGCCAGCAAGACGGTAAGCAGCACAACAATAAGCATTAACGAGTACGCAGCGCCATTACAAGCAGCACTACAGTAAGCAGCACAACAATAAGCCATTAAGCAGTATGCAGCAACGATGCAAGCATTGAGACAATAAGCAACACCACAATAAGCAGAAGGAAAGCAGTAACAGCAACACTGGACTCAGCAAGACAGTAAGCTGCACAACAATAAGCAGTAAGGAGTACGCATCGTCATTGCTAGCAGCACGACAGTGAGGAGCACAACAATAAGCATTAAGCAGTATGCAGCAACGATGCAAGCATTGAGACAATAAGCAACACCACAATAAGCAGGAAAGCAGTAAACCGCACAACTGGAAGTAGCAAGACAGTAAGCAGCACAACAATAAGCATTAAGGAGTAAGCAGCGCCATTGCAATCAGCACGACAGTAAGCAGCACAACAATACGCATTAAGCAGTATGCAGCAACGATGCAAGCATTGAGACAATAAGCAACACCACAATAAGCAAGAACGCAGTAAACAGCAAAACTGCAAGCAGCAAGACAGTAAGCAGCACAACAATAAGCATTAAGGAGTAGGCAGCGCCATTGCAAGCAGCACGACAGTAAGCAGCACCACAATAAGCATTAAACAGTATGCAGCAACGATGCAAGCATTGAGACAATAAGCAACACCACAATAAGCAGGAAAGCAGTAAACAGCACAACTGCAAGCAGCAAGACAGCAAGCAGCACAACAATAAGCATTAAGGGAGTAGGCAGCGCCATTGCTAGCAGCACCGACAGTAAGCAGCACCACAATAAGCATTAAGCAGTATGCAGCAACGATGCAAGCATTGAGACAATAAGCAACACCACAATAAGCAGGAGGAAAGCAGTAAACAGCAACACTGGACTCAGCAAGACAGTAAGCTGCACAACAATAAGCAGTAAGGAGTACGCATCGCCATTGCTAGCAGCACGACAGTGAGGAGCACAGCCAATAAGCATTAAGCAGTATGCAGCAACGATGCAAGCATTGAGACAATAAGCAAACACCACAATAAGCAGGAAAGCAGTAGTAAACAGCACAAACTGGAAGCAGCAAGACGGTAAGCAGCACAACAATAAGCATTAACGAGTACGCAGCGCCATTACAAGCAGCACTACAGTAAGCAGCACAACAATAAGCATTAAGCAGTATGCAGCAACGATGCAAGCATTGAGACAATAAGCAACACCACAATAAGCAGGAAAGCAGTAAACAGCAACACTGGACTCAGCAAGACAGTAAGCTGCACAACAATAAGCAGTAAGGAGTACGCATCGCCATTGCTAGCAGCACGACAGTGAGGAGAACAACAATAAGCATTAAGCAGTATGCAGCAACGATGCAAGCATTGAGACAATAAGCAACATCACAATAAGCAGGAAAGCAGTAAACAGCACAACTGCAAGCAGCAAGACAGTAAGCAAAACAACAATAAGCATTAAGGAGTAAGCAGCGCCATTGCAAACAGCACGACAGTAAGCAGCACAACAATAAGCGTTAAGCAGTATGCAGCAACGATGCAAGCATTGAGACAATAAGCAACACCACAATAAGCAGGAAGGCATCAAACAATACAACTGCAAGCAGTAAGACAGTAAGCAGCACAACAATAAGCATTAAGGAGTACGCAACGCCATTGCTAGCAGCACGACAGTGAGGAGAACAACAATAAGCATTAAGCAGTATGCAGCAACGATGCAAGCATTGACACAATAAGTAACACCACAATAAGCAGGAAGGCAGTAAACAGCACAACTGCAAGCAGGAAGACAGTAAGCAGCACAACAATAAGAATTAAGGAGTAGGCAGCGCCATTGCAAGCAGCACGACAGTAAGCAGCACCACAATAAGCATTAAACAGTATGCAGCAACGATGCAAGCATTGAGACAATAAGAAACACCACAATAAGCAGGAAAGCAGTGAACAGCACAACTGCAAGCAGCAAGACAGCAAGCAGCACAACAATAAGCATTAAGGAGTAGGCAGCGCCATTGCTAGCAGCACGACAGTAAGCAGCACCACAATAAGCATTATGCAGTATGCAGCAACGATGCAAGCATTGAGACAAAAAGCAACACCACAATAAGCAGGTAGGCAGTAAACAGAACAACTGGAAGCAGCATGACAGTAAGCTGCACAACAATAAGCATTAAGGAGTACGCAGCGCCATTGCTAGCAGCACGACAGTGAGCAGCACAACAATAAGCATTAAGCAGTATGCAGCAACGATGCAAGCATTGAGACAATAAGCAACACCACAATAAGCAGGAAAGCAGTAAATAGCACAACTGCAAGCAGGAAGACAGTAAGCAGAACAACAAAAAGCATTAAGGAGTACGCAGCGCCATTGCAAGCAGCACGACAGTTGGCAGCACCACAATAAACATTAAGCAGTATGCAGCAACGATGCAAGCATTGAGACAAAAAGCAACACCACAATAAGCTGGAAGGCAGTAAACAGCACAACTGGAAGCAGCAAGACAGTAAGCACCACAACAATAAGCATTAAGGAGTACGTTGCGCCATTGCAAGCAGCACGATAATAAGCAGCACCACAAAAAACATTAAGCAGTATGCAGCAACGATGCAAGCATTGAGACAATAAGCAACACCACAATAAGCAGGAAAACAGTAAACCGCACAACTGGAAGTAGCAAGACAGTAAGCAGCACAACAATAAGCATTAAGGAGTAAGCAGCGCCATTGCAAGCAGCACGACAGTAAGCAGCACAACAATACGCATTAAGCAGTATGCAGCAACGATGCAAGCATTGACACAATAAGCAACACCACAATAAGCAGGTAGGCAGTAAACAGCACAACTGCAAGCAGGAAGACAGTAAGCAGCACAACAATAAGCATTAAGGAGTAGGCAGCGCCATTGCAAGCAGCACGACAGTAAGCAGCACCACAATAAGCATTAAACAGTATGCAGCAACGATGCAAGCATTGAGACAATAAGAAACACCACAATAAGCAGGAAAGCAGTAAACAGCACAACTGCAAGCAGCAAGACAGCAAGCAGCACAACAATAAGCATTAAGGAGTAGGCAGCGCCATTGCTAGCAGCACGACAGTAAGCAGCACCACAATAAGCATTAAGCAGTATGCAGCAACGATGCAAGCATTGAGACAAAAAGCAACACCACAATAAGCAGGTAGGCAGTAAACAGAACAACTGCAAGCAGCAAGACAGTAAGCAGCACAACAATAAGCATTAAGGAGTAGGCAACGCCATTGCAAGCAGCACGACTGTAAGCAGCACCACAATAAGCATTAAACAGTATGCAGCAACGATGCAAGCATTGAGACAATAAGCAACATCACAATAAGCAGGAAAGCAGTAAACAGCACAACTGGAAGCAGCAAGACAGCAAGCAGCACAACAATAAGCATTAAGGAGTAAGCAGCGCCATTGCAAGCAGCACGACAGTAAGCAGCACAACAATACGCATTAAGCAGTATGCAGCAACGATGCAAGCATTGAGACAATAAGCAACACCACAATAAGCAAGAACGCAGTAAACAGCAAAACTGCAAGCAGCAAGACAGTAAGCAGCACAACAATAAGCATTAAGGAGTAGGCAGCGCCATTGCAAGCAGCACGACTGTAAGCAGCACCACAATAAGCATTAAACAGTATGCAGCAACGATGCAAGCATTGAGACAATAAGCAACACCACAATAAGCAGGAAAGCAGTAAACAGCACAACTGCAAGCAGCAAGACAGCAAGCAGCACAACAATAAGCATTAAGGAGTAGGCAGCGCCATTGCTAGCAACATGACAGTAAGCAGCACAACAATACGCATTAAGCAGTATGCAGCAACGATGCAAGCATTGAGACAATAAGCAACACCACAATAAGCAAGAACGCAGTAAACAGCAAAACTGCAAGCAGCAAGACAGTAAGCAGCACAACAATAAGCATTAAGGAGTAGGCAGCGCCATTGCAAGCAGCACGACTGTAAGCAGCACCACAATAAGCATTAAGCAGTATGCAGCAACGATGCAAGCATTGAGACAATAAGCAACACCACAATAAGCAGGAAAGCAGTAAACAGCACAACTGCAAGCAGCAAGACAGCAAGCAGCACAACAATAAGCATTAAGGAGTAGGCAGCGCCATTGCAAGCAGCACGACAGTAAGCAGCACCACAATAAGCATTAAACAGTATGCAGCAACGATGCAAGCATTGAGACAATAAGAAACACCACAATAAGCAGGAAAGCAGTAAACAGCACAACTGCAAGCAGCAAGACAGCAAGCAGCACAACAATAAGCATTAAGGAGTAGGCAGCGCCATTGCTAGCAGCACGACAGTAAGCAGCACCACAATAAGCATTAAGCAGTATGCAGCAACGATGCAAGCATTGAGACAAAAAGCAACACCACAATAAGCAGGTAGGCAGTAAACAGAACAACTGCAAGCAGCAAGACAGTAAGCAGCACAACAATAAGCATTAAGGAGTAGGCAACGCCATTGCAAGCAGCACGACTGTAAGCAGCACCACAATAAGCATTAAACAGTATGCAGCAACGATGCAAGCATTGAGACAATAAGCAACATCACAATAAGCAGGAAAGCAGTAAACAGCACAACTGCAAGCAGCAAGACAGCAAGCAGCACAACAATAAGCATTAAGGAGTAAGCAGCGCCATTGCAAGCAGCACGACAGTAAGCAGCACAACAATAAGCATTAAGCAGTATGCAGCAACGATGCAAGCATTGAGACAATAAGCAACACCACAATAAGCAAGAACGCAGTAAACAGCAAAACTGCAAGCAGCAAGACAGTAAGCAGCACAACAATAAGCATTAAGGAGTAGGCAGCGCCATTGCAAGCAGCACGACTGTAAGCAGCACCACAATAAGCATTAAACAGTATGCAGCAACGATGCAAGCATTGAGACAATAAGCAACACCACAATAAGCAGGAAAGCAGTAAACAGCACAACTGCAAGCAGCAAGACAGCAAGCAGCACAACAATAAGCATTAAGGAGTAGGCAGCGCCATTGCTAGCAGCATGACAGTAAGCAGCACAACAATACGCATTAAGCAGTATGCAGCAACGATGCAAGCATTGAGACAATAAGCAACACCACAATAAGCAAGAACGCAGTAAACAGCAAAACTGCAAGCAGCAAGACAGTAAGCAGCACAACAATAAGCATTAAGGAGTAGGCAGCGCCATTGCAAGCAGCACGACTGTAAGCAGCACCACAATAAGCATTAAACAGTATGCAGCAACGATGCAAGCATTGAGACAATAAGCAACACCACAATAAGCAGGAAAGCAGTAAACAGCACAACTGCAAGCAGCAAGACAGCAAGCAGCACAACAATAAGCATTAAGGAGTAGGCAGCGCCATTGCTAGCAGCATGACAGTAAGCAGCACCACAATAAGCATTAAGCAGTATGCAGCAACGATGCAAGCATTGAGACAATAAGCAACACCACAATAAGCAGGAAAGCAGTAAACAGCAACACTAGACTCAGCAAGACAGTAAGCTGCACAACAATAAGCAGTAAGGAGTACGCATCGCCATTGCTAGCAGCACGACAGTGAGGAGCACAGCAATAAGCATTAAGCAGTATGCAGCAACGATGCAAGCATTGAGACAATAAGCAACACCACAATAAGCAGGAAAGCAGTAAACAGCACAACTGGAAGCAGCAAGACGGTAAGCAGCACAACAATAAGCATTAACGAGTACGCAGCGCCATTACAAGCAGCACTACAGTAAGCAGCACAACAATAAGCATTAAGCAGTATGCAGCAACGATGCAAGCATTGAGACAATAAGCAACACCACAATAAGCAGGAAAGCAGTGAACAGCACAACTGCAAGCAGCAAGACAGTAAGCTGCACAACAATAAGCAGTAAGGAGTACGCATCGCCATTGCTAGCAGCACGACAGTGAGGAGCACAACGATAAGCATTAAGCAGTATGCAGCAACGATGCAAGCATTGAGACAATAAGCAACACCACAATAAGCAGGAAAGCAGTGAACAGCACAACTGCAAGCAGCAAGACAGTAAGCTGCACAACAATAAGCAGTAAGGAGTACGCATCGCCATTGCTAGCAGCACGACAGTGAGGAGCACAACGATAAGCATTAAGCAGTATGCAGCAACGATGCAAGCATTGAGACAATAAGCAACATCACAATAAGCAGGAAAGCAGTAAACAGCACAACTACAAGCAGCAAGACAGTAAGCAACACAACAATAAGCATTAAGGAGTAAGCAGCGCCATTGCAAACAGCACGACAGTAAGCAGCACAACAATAAACATTAAGCAGTATGCAGCAACGATGCAACCATTGAGACAATAAGCAACACCACAATAAGCAGGAAAGCAGTAAACTGCACAACTGGAAGCAGCAAGACAGCAAGCAGCACAACAATAAGCATTAAGGAGTAGGCAGCGCCATTGCTAGCAGCATGACAGTAAGCAGCACAACAATAAGCATTAAGCAGTATGCAGCAACGATGCAAGCATTGACACAATAAGCAACACCACAATAAGCAGGAAGGCAGTAAACAGCACAACTGCAAGCAGGAAGACAGTGAGCAGCACAACAATAAGCATTAAGGAGTATGCAGCGCCATTGCAAGCAGCACGACAGTAAGCAGCACCACAATAAGCATTAAACAGTATGCAGCAACGATGCAAGCATTGAGACAATAAGCAACACCACAATAAGCAGGAAAGCAGTAAACAGCACAACTGCAAGCAGCAAGACAGCAAGCAGCACAACAATAAGCATTAAGGAGTAGGCAGCGCCATTGCTAGCAGCACGACAGTAAGCAGCACCACAATAAGCATTAAGCAGTATGCAGCAACGATGCAAGCATTGAGACAATAAGCAACACCACAATAAGCAGGAAAGCAGTAAACAGCAACACTGGACTCAGCAAGACAGTAAGCTGCACAACAATAAGCAGTAAGGAGTACGCATCGCCATTGCTAGCAGCACGACAGTGAGGAGCACAACAATAAGCATTAAGCAGTATGCAGCAACGATGCAAGCATTGAGACAATAAGCAACACCACAATAAGCAGGAAAGCAGTAAACAGCACAACTGCAAGCAGCAAGACAGTAAGCAAAACAACAATAAGCATTAAGGAGTAGGCAGCGCCATTGCAAACAGCACGACAGTAAGCAGCACAACAATAAGCGTTAAGCAGTATGCAGCAACGATGCAAGCATTGAGACAATAAGCAACACCACAATAAGCAGGAAGGCAGTAAACAGCACAACTGCAAGCAGCAAGACAGTAAGCAGCACAACAATAAGCATTAAGGAGTAGGCGGCGCAATTGCAAGCAGCACAATGGAAAGCAGCACCACAATAAACATTAAACAGTATGCAGCAACGATGCAAGCATTGAGACAATAAGCAACACCACAATAAACAGGAAAGCAGTAAACAGCATAACTGGAAGCAGCAAGACTGCAAGCAGCACAACAATAAGCATTAAGGAGTACGCAGCGCCATTGCTAGCAGCACGACAGTAAGCAGCACAACAATAAGCATTAAGCAGTATGCAGCAACGATGCAAGCATTGACACAATAAGCAACACCACAATAAGCAGGAAAGCAGTAAACAGCACAACTGCAACCAGCAAGACAGTAAGCAGCACAACAATAAGCATTAAGGAGTAAGCAGCGCCATTGCAAGCAGCACGACAGTAAGCAGCACAACAATAAACATTAAGCAGTATGCAGCAACGATGCAACCATTGAGACAATAAGCAACACCACAATAAGCAGGAAAGCAGTAAACTGCACAACTGGAAGCAGCAAGACAGCAAGCAGCACAACAATAAGCATTAAGGAGTAGGCAGCGCCATTGCTAGCAGCACGACAGTAAGCAGCACAACAATAAGCATTAAGCAGTATGCAGCAACGATGCAAGCATTGAGACAATAAGAAACACCACAATAAGCAGGAAGGCAGTAAACAGCACAACTGCAAGCACCAAGACAGTAAGCAGCACATCAATAAGCATTAAGGAGTAAGCAGCGCCATTGCAAGCAGCACGACAGTAATCAGCACCACAATTAACATTAAGCAGTATGCAGCAACGATGCAAGCATTGAGACAATAAGCAACACCACAATAAGCAGGAAAGCAGTAAACAGCACAACTGGAAGCAGCAAGACAGCAAGCAGCACAACAATAAGCATTAAGGAGTAGGCAGCGCCATTGCTAGCAGCACGACAGTAAGCAGCACAACAATAAGCATTAAGCAGTATGCAGCAACGATGCAAGCATTGAGACAATAAGCAACACCACAATAAGCAGGAAGGCAGTAAACAGCACAACTGCAAGCAGCAAGACAGCAAGCAGCACAACAATAAGCATTAAGGAGTAGGCAGCGCCATTGCTAGCAGCACGACAGTAAGCAGCACAACAATAAGCATTAAGCAATATGCAGCAACGATGCAAGCATTGAGACAATAAGCAACACCACAATAAGCAGGAAGGCAGTAAACAGAACAACTGCAAGCAGCAAGACAGTAAGTAGCACATCAATAAGCATTAAGGAGTAAGCAGCGCCATTGCAAGCAGCACGACAGTAAGCAGCACAACAATAAACATTAAGCGGTATGCAGCAACGATGCAAGCATTGAGACAATAAGCAACACCACAATAAGCAGGAAAGCAGTAAACAGCACAACTGGAAGCAGCAAGACTGCAAGCAGCACAACAATAAGCATTAAGGAGTAGGCAGCGCCATTGCTAGCAGCACGACAGTAAGCAGCACAACAATAAGCATTAAGCAGTTTGCAGCAACGATGCAAGCATTGAGACAATACGCAACACCACAATAAGCAGGAAGGCAGTAAACAGAACAACTGGAAGATGCAAGACAGTAAGCAGCACAACAATAAGCATTGAGGAGTATGCAGTGCCATTGCAAGCAGCACGACAGTAAGCAGCACCACAATAAGCATTAAACAGTATGCAGCAACAATGCAAGCATTGAGACAATAAGCAACACCACAATAAGCAGGAAAGCAGTAAACAGCACAACTGGAAGCAGCAAGACAGTAAGCAGCACAACAATACGCATTAAGGAGTACGCAGCGCCATTGCTAGCAGCACTACAGTAATCAGCACAAAAATAAGCATTAAGCAGTATGCAGCAACGATGCAAGCATTGACACAATAAGCAACACCACAATAAGCAGGTAGGCAGTAAACAGCACAACTGCAAGCAGCAAGACAGTAAGCAGCACAACAATAAGCATTAAGGAGTAGGCAGCGCCATTGCTAGCAGCACGACAGTAAGCACCACAATAAGCATTAAGCAGTATGCAGCAACGATGCAAGCATTGAGTCAAGAAGCAACACCACAATAAGAAGGAAGGCAGTAAACAGCAACACTGGACACAGCAAGACAGTAAGCAGCACAACAATAAGCATTGAGGAGTATGCAGTGCCATTGCAAGCAGCACGACAGTAAGCAGCACAACAATAAGTATTAAGCAGTATGCAGCAATGGTGCAAGCATTGAGACAATAAGCAACACCACAATAAGCAGGTAGGCAGTAAACAGCACAACTCGAAGCAGCAAGACAGTAAGCAGCACAACAATAAGCATTAAGGAGTAGGCAGCGCCATTGCTAGCAGCACGACAGTAAGCAGCACGACAGTAAGCAGCACAACAATAAGTATTAAGCAGTATGCAGCAATGGTGCAAGCATTGAGACAATAAGCAACACAACAATAAGCAGGTAGGCAGTAAACAGCACAACTGTAAGCAGCAAGACAGTAAGCAGCACAACAATAAGCATTAAGGAGTAGGCAGCGCCATTGCTAGCAGCACGACAGTAAGCAGAACCACAATAAGCCTTAAGCAGTATGCAGCAACGATGCAAGCATTAAGGCAATAAACAACACCATAATAAGCAGGAAAGCAGTAAACAGCAACACTGGACACAGCAAGACAGTAAGCAGCACAACAATAAGCATTGAGGAGTATGCAATGCCATTGCTAGCAGCACGACAGTAAGCAGCACAACAATAATTATTAAGCAGTATGCAGCAACGATGCAAGCATTGAGACAATAAGCAACACCACAATAAGCAGGAAAGCAGTAAACAGCAACACTGGACACAGCAAGACAGTAAGCAGCACAACAATAAGCAGTAAGGAGTATGCAGTGCCATTGCTAGCAGCACGACAGTAAGCAGCACAACAATAAGCATTAGGCAGTATGCAGCAACGATGCAAGCATTGAGACAATAAGCAACACCACAATAAGCGGTAAGGCAGTAAACAGAATAACTGCAAGCAGCAAGACAGTAAGCAGCACAACAATAAGCATTAAGGAGTACGCAGTGCCATTGCAAGCAGCACGACACTAAGCAGCACAACAATAAGCATTAAGCAGTATGCAGCAACGATGCAAGCATTGACACAATAAGCAACACTACAATAAGCAGGATGGCAGTAAACAGCACAACTGGAAGCAGCAAGACAGTAAGCAGCATAACAATAAGCATTAAGGAGTACGCAGCGCCATTGCTAGCAGCACTACAGTGAGCAGCACAACAATAAGCATTAAGAAGTATGCAGCAACGATGCAAGCATTGAGACAATAAGCAACACCACAATAAGCAGGAAAGCAGTAAACAGCAACACTGGACACAGCAAGACAGTAAGCTGCACAACAATAAGCAGTAAGGAGTTCGCATCGCCATTGCTAGCAGCACGACAGTGAGCAGCACAACAATAAGCATTAAGCAGTATTCAGCAACGATGCAAGCATTGAGACAATAAGCAACACCACAATAAGCAGGAAGGCAGTAAACAGCAACACTGGACACAGCAAGACAGTAAGCAGCACAACAATATGCATTGAGGAGTATGCAGTGCCATTGCAAGCAGCACGACAGTAAGCAGCACAACAATAAGTATTAAGCAGTATGCAGCAACAATGCAAGCATTGAGACAATAAGCAACACCACAATAAGCAGGTAGGCAGTAAACAGCACAACTGGAAGCAGCAAGACTGCAAGCAGCACAACAATAAGCATTAAGGAGTACGCAGCGCCATTGAAAGCAGCACGACCCTAAGCAGCACCACAATAAGCATTAAGCAGTATGCAGCAACGATGCAAGCATTGAGACAATAAGCAACACCACAATAAGCAGGAAGGCAGTAAACAGAACAACTGGAAGCAGCAAGACAGTAAGCAGCACATCAATAAGCATTAAGGAGTAGGCAGCGCCATTGCAAGCAGCACGACAGTAAGCAGCACAACAATAATCATTAAGCAGTATGCAGCAACGATGCAAGCATTGAGACAATAAGCAACACCACAATAAGCAGGAAAGCAGTAAACAGCAACACTGAACACAGCAAGACAGTAAGCAGCACAACAATAAGCATTAAGGAGTAGGCAGCGCCATTGTAAGCAGCACGACAGTAAGCAGCACCACAATAAGCATTAAGCAGTATGCAGCAACGATGCAAGCATTGAGACAATAAGCAACACAACAATAAGCAGGTAGGCAGTAAACAGCACAACTGTAAGCAGCAAGACAGTAAGCAGCACAACAATAAGCATTAAGGAGTAGGCAGCGCCATTGCTAGCAGCACGACAGTAAGCAGAACCACAATAAGCCTTAAGCAGTATGCAGCAACGATGCAAGCATTAAGGCAATAAACAACACCATAATAAGCAGGAAAGCAGTAAACAGCAACACTGGACACAGCAAGACAGTAAGCAGCACAACAATAAGCATTGAGGAGTATGCAATGCCATTGCTAGCAGCACGACAGTAAGCAGCACAACAATAATTATTAAGCAGTATGCAGCAACGATGCAAGCATTGAGACAATAAGCAACACCACAATAAGCAGGAAAGCAGTAAACAGCAACACTGGACACAGCAAGACAGTAAGCAGCACAACAATAAGCAGTAAGGAGTATGCAGTGCCATTGCTAGCAGCACGACAGTAAGCAGCACAACAATAAGCATTAGGCAGTATGCAGCAACGATGCAAGCATTGAGACAATAAGCAACACCACAATAAGCGGTAAGGCAGTAAACAGAATAACTGCAAGCAGCAAGACTGCAAGCAGCACAACAATAAGCATTAAGGAGTACGCAGTGCCATTGCAAGCAGCACGACACTAAGCAGCACAACAATAAGCATTAAGCAGTATGCAGCAACGATGCAAGCATTGACACAATAAGCAACACTACAATAAGCAGGATGGCAGTAAACAGCACAACTGGAAGCAGCAAGACAGTAAGCAGCATAACAATAAGCATTAAGGAGTACGCAGCGCCATTGCTAGCAGCACTACAGTGAGCAGCACAACAATAAGCATTAAGAAGTATGCAGCAACGATGCAAGCATTGAGACAATAAGCAACACCACAATAAGCAGGAAAGCAGTAAACAGCAACACTGGACACAGCAAGACAGTAAGCTGCACAACAATAAGCAGTAAGGAGTTCGCATCGCCATTGCTAGCAGCACGACAGTGAGCAGCACAACAATAAGCATTAAGCAGTATTCAGCAACGATGCAAGCATTGAGACAATAAGCAACACCACAATAAGCAGGAAGGCAGTAAACAGCAACACTGGACACAGCAAGACAGTAAGCAGCACAACAATATGCATTGAGGAGTATGCAGTGCCATTGCAAGCAGCACGACAGTAAGCAGCACAACAATAAGTATTAAGCAGTATGCAGCAACAATGCAAGCATTGAGACAATAAGCAACACCACAATAAGCAGGTAGGCAGTAAACAGCACAACTGGAAGCAGCAAGACTGCAAGCAGCACAACAATAAGCATTAAGGAGTACGCAGCGCCATTGAAAGCAGCACGACAGTAAGCAGCACAACAATAAGCATTAAGCAGTATGCAGCAACGATGCAAGCATTGAGACAATAAGCAACACCACAATAAGCAGGAAGGCAGTAAACAGAACAACTGGAAGCAGCAAGACAGTAAGCAGCACATCAATAAGCATTAAGGAGTAGGCAGCGCCATTGCAAGCAGCACGACAGTAAGCAGCACAACAATAATCATTAAGCAGTATGCAGCAACGATGCAAGCATTGAGACAATAAGCAACACCACAATAAGCAGGAAAGCAGTAAACAGCAACACTGAACACAG
Source organism: Chlamydomonas sp. ICE-L (assembly GCA_013435795.1). Lineage (NCBI taxonomy): Eukaryota > Viridiplantae > Chlorophyta > Chlorophyceae > Chlamydomonadales > Chlamydomonadaceae > Chlamydomonas > Chlamydomonas sp. ICE-L. Next base: position 1,169,269 of record JACBWV010000109.1, read on the forward strand.
CAAGACAGTAAGCAGCACAACAATAAGCATTAAGGAGTAGGCAGCGCCATTGTAAGCAGCACGACAGTAAGCAGCACCACAATAAGCATTAAGCAGTATGCAGCAACGATGCAAGCATTGAGACAATAAGCAACACCACAATAAGCAGGAAAGCAGTTAACAGCACAACTGCAAGCAGCAAAACAGTAAGCAGCACAACAATAAGCATCAAGGAGTAGGAAGCGCCATTGCAAGCAGCACGACAGTGAGCAGCACCACAATAATCATTAAGCAGTATGCAGCAACGATGCAAGCATTGAGACAATAAGCAACACCACAATAAGCAGGAAAGCAGTACACCGCAACACTGGACACAGCAAGACAGTAAGCAGCACAACAATAAGCATTAAGGAGTACGCAGCGCCATTGCAAGCAGCACGACAGTACGCAGCACAACAATAAGCATTAAGAAGTATGCAGCAACGATACAAGCATTGAGACAATAAGGAACACCACAATAAGCAGGAAAGCAGTAAACCGCAACACTGGCATAGCAAGACAGTAAGCAGCACAACAATAAGCATTAAGGAGTAGGCAGCGCCATTTCAAGGAGCACGGCAGTACGCAGCACAACAATAAGCATTAAGAAGTATGCAGCAACGATGCAAGCATTGAGACAATAAGCAACACCACAATAAGCAGGAAGGCAGTAAACATCACAACTGGAAGCAGCAAGACAGTAAGCAGCACAACAATAAGCATTAAGGAGTAGGCAGCGCCATTGCTAGCAGCACGACAGTAAGCAGCACAACAATAAGCATTAAGCAGTATGCAGCAACGATGCAAGCATTGAGACAATAAGCAACACCACAATAAGCAGGAAAGCAGTAAACAGCAACACTGGACACAGAAAGACTGCAAGCAGCACAACAATAAGCATTAAGGAGTATGCAGTGCCATTGCAAGCAGCACGACAGTAAGCAGCACAACAATAAGTATTAAGCAGTATGCAGCAACAATGCAAGCATTGAGACAATAAGCAACACCACAATAAGCAGGAAGGCAGTAAACAGAACAACTGGAAGACGCAAGACAGTAAGCAGCACAACAATAAGCATTAAGGAGTACACAGCGCCATTGCTAGCAGCACGACAGTAAGCAGCACCACAATAAGCATTAAGCAGTATGCAGCAACGATGCAAGCATTGAGACAATAAGCAGCACCACAATAAGCAGGAAAGCAGTAAACAGCACAACTGCAAGCAGCATGACAGTAAGCAGCACAACAATAAGCATTAAGGAGTAGTCAGCGCCATGGCAAGCAGCACGACAGTAAGCAGCACCACAATAAGCATTAAGCAGTATGCAGCAACGATGCAAGCATTGAGACAATAAGCAACACCACAATAAGCAGGAAGGCAGTAAACAGCACAACTGCAAGCAGCAAGCAGTAAGCAGCACAACAATAAGCATTAAGGAGTAGGCAGCGCCATTGCAAGCAGCACGACAGTAAGCAGCACCACAATAAGCATTAAGCAGTATGCAGCAACGATGCAAGCATTGAGACAATAAGCAACACCACAATAAGCAGGAAGGCAGTAAACAGAACAACTGGACACAGCAAGACAATAAGCAGCACAACAATAAGCTTTAAGGAGATTGCAGTGCCATTGCAAGCAGCACGACAGTAAGCAGCACAACAATAAGCTTTAAGCAGTATGCAGCAACGATGCAAGCATTGAGACAATAAGCAACACCACAATAAGCAGGGAAGCAGTAAACCGCAACACTGGACACAGCAAGACAGTAAGCAGCACAACAATAAGCATTAAGGAGTAGGCAGCGCCATTGCAAGCAGCACGACAGTAAGCAGCACAACAATAAGCATTAAGCAGTATGCAGCAACGATGCAACCATTGAGACAATAAGCAACACCACAATAAGCAGGAAAGCAGTAAACAGCAACACTTGACACAGAAAGACAGTAAGCAGCAAAACAATAAGCATTAAGGAGTACGCAGCGCCATTGCTAGCAGCACGACAGTAAGCAGCACAACAATAAGTATTAAGCAGTATGCAGCAACAATGCAAGCATTGAGACAATAAGCAACACCACAATAAGCAGGTAGGCAGTAAACAGCAACACTGGACACAGCAAGAAAGTAAGCAGCACAGCAATAAGCATTAAGGAGTACGCAGCGCCATTGCTAGCAGCACGACAGTAAGCAGCACCACAATAAGCATTAAGCAGTATGCAGCAACGATGCAAGCATTGACACAATAAGCAACACCACAATAAGCAGGTAGGCAGTATACATCACAACTGCAAGCAGCAAGACAGTAAGCAGCACAACAATAAGCATTAAGGAGTAGGCAGCGCCATTGCAAGCAGCACGACAGTTAGCAGCACCACAATAAGCATTAAGCAGTATGCAGCAACGATGCAAGCATTGAGACAATAAGCAACACCACAATAAGCAGGAAGGCAGTAAACAGAACAACTGTAAGCAGCAAGACAGTAAGCAGCACAACAATAAGCATTAAGGTGTAGGCAGCGCCATTGCAAGCAGCACGACAGTAAGCAGCACCACAATAAGCATTAAGCAGTATGCAGCAACGATGCAAGCATTGAGACAATAAGCAACACCACAATAAGCAGGAAGTCAGTAAACAGCACAACTGCAAGCAGCAAGACAGCAAGCAGCACAACAATAAGCATTAAGGAGTAGGCAGCGCCATTGCTAGCAGCAGGACAGTAAGCAGCACAACAATAAGCATTAAGCAATATGCAGCAACGATGCAAGCATTGAGACAATAAGCAACACCACAATAAGCAGGAAGGCAGTAAACAGAACAACTGCAAGCAGCAAGACAGTAAGTAGCACATCAATAAGCATTAAGGAGATTGCAGTGCCATTGCAAGCAGCATGACAGTAAGCAGCACAACAATAAGCATTAAGCAGTATGCAGCAACGATGCAAGCATTGAGACAATAAGCAACACCACAATAAGCAGGGAAGCAGTAAACCGCAACACTGGACACAGCAAGACAGTAAGCAGCACAACAATAAGCATTGAGGAGTATGCAGTGCCATTGCTAGCAGCACGACAGCAAGCAGCACAACAATAAGCATTAAGCAGTATGCAGCAACAATCCAAGCATTGAGACAAAAAGCAACACCACAATAAGCGGAACACAGGAAATCCCCCCCCCCCCAAAAAAAACCCCC
>JACBWV010000109.1:1172625-1198545 GCA_013435795.1 Chlamydomonas sp. ICE-L
CGTTATCCTCCTCGTGCCTCCGTCCTCCTTCCTCCATTCCCCATACCCACTCGCTCCTCTCGATCGCCCCTCCAGAAAATGTCTGCATTGTCTCAATTGTGCACAGCTCTGCCCTGGTGTCCTTGTACTCAATGGTTTGACAAGCTAGGACGCGATGCTTGTGGTGGTACTTTCTCTGGATATTCATACCCTTGGGGGTTGCAGCTAAATTGAACTCGGTCAATGGGAATATCGCCCCGTCCATGTTGCTCTTCTCTAACCCCCGGTAATAGGAACAAGCTTGTGGTCCATCAGATCTGTTTATGGCCAAGTTGGGGTGTTTCGTGGCCACCAAGTCTGAGCCCCAGAGTACAAGGGCTTCAAATACACCACATTCCCACTTCCCCTTCATGGTGTGATTTTGACATCCACCACGTCCCATACCTTTCAATCCGCTTAGAGTCATCCATTTGCTAACCGTGAACACAGCGACATGACCAACAAACCAATCAGTAGTGGGCCGTAGGATATTCTTCTATCCGCTTGTCCCTTGTGAGTAATATAAGTACAATCACCATCTACTCCTCCGGCTTTCCCAATTAGTCTCCAAGTGTGGCAACTTCTTCGTCTTGCAATCTCGTTAACTGCAGTTTGGTGGTAAGGTCTGACACCTCATGGAACCAACGCATCCCATGCCGCTACAAGCGTTGGCCATTGATTTCTCAGACTGTGCAGAAACAGACGGGTTGCGGACAACGCCGCGTGGGAAGTCGACAAATGTGGGTTCTTTCGGGTACCCCCAGTGCACAGCATCATTTTCTGCGTTGAGTGCCGTCCAATAACTCATCTCAACTTTGAAGAGAATGCAGTCCACCAACTTATTGCTGGTCTCCAAGTTTCACGAAATAGCCTTCGGCAATCTGTTTGAAGTAGATGGCTGGGAAGGGCCATCGGGCTGGGCATCCATCGGCTGCTGTTCATCGGCATGTCTGGTTCTAGAACAGAAGGTCCTCCGCTGCGTGTCGTACACGGACATCAGCTCCGGGTACTGCCGGTCGTCACGGCGGTTTGTACAGGTACCCATCGGGCATGGGGCGTGCAAGGACGCAACCTCCGGGCTTTCCTATGCTAGCTCTCCAGACAGCGAGCCGGACCCAGTTTGACTCGATATTCTCGAGCTCTTAAAATATTGAGCTTGGGGGCTCCTTTTAATACTGTTATTGTGGTGGTCCCAACAAGTGGGAGCATGGAGGACGTAAAATAGGTTCAGAGTCATTGTCCCACTGTCCTCTCCCCAACGATCCTGGGATATCGTAATCCTTGTATTAGACCCTGCAATTGTTGGTGTGCAACATGTATCGGCTGATTAGTGAATCCTAGGACACCCATCGTTCCTCCGGAGATCTCTCGGGAGCATCCCTTGGATAATCACTCCTAGGTCCTAGGTACCAATTCCTGTGTTTCATTTAGTTTGCCATGTAAGACTGTACATGTAAATCCATGTAGGGACATGGCACAACCCATATCCTCCCGAGCATAATCGGAGATTGTGCCGACAGTACATACACGCAGGCTAGGAGTTAGCATTTACTTGGTAAAATATCAGTTATATCAAGTCTTCTTACAGACTCTTCCCGTTGGGACCTTTCGTTATCTGAATGCGTGTGTAAACGGCGGACAACTCCTTGACGGTGCTAGTGCCATGTCCGAACAACTTGTAAGTTGTCTAGGAGGGACAGCGGGAGAAGTACCCTATAGAGGTCACGGGACGTCTTGCCTTGTGTAAGGGCCACATTCTCTTAATAAGTTACCAACCTTGCCCATCAGATGGTCTAGGGTGTACACTTCCTGTTCTTTAACCCCTGCGGAGGATCAAGAGTACCTTTGGTCAAGATTGCTATGTGGGATTGTTGTCCGGGAGGGAGGGAAATGGACGTAAACCTACTCAAACCAGTTCATTCACCAGCAAAGGCGACAAGATGGCGAAATGAAAGCGTTTTGTTGTCCTTTGCCGCGTTGTCCATTTGCAAGAAAGCAATACGGGAAGCATGCCAACGCTCTTCAAGGACCCGTTGAAGAAATGTGGACGAGATGATTCAGATTGATGGACGCGAGTAGAATGGCAAGCCCAATAACCAATGAAGCTCTTCCCGGGAGAATAATCCTGAGTAACTAGAAGGAAACATGACGTCAGATATAGCATCATTTGTGAAAGTATCATTTCAAGTTTTAAATACGGTGTATGCTCCGATTATGAATCGGGAGGACATGTCCTACGTGCGCTTGTATTTTACTACACATGATGGTGTCTTTCGAAGATCACTCCTGCCGTCTTTTTGTAGTGAGAAGTGGGTGACTGAGGCGATTAGTCTTCTTGTTGTCCATTGCATGCAGCGGATTTAAGTGGAAGAAGAGTTGTGTGACTCGAGTTTGGTGTCTCAATCATTCGGGGTTTGGTTTGACAATTGCTCTGTCCGATTATGATCGGAGGAAGTGGGTATTATGATGTTTGTTTTTTCTCAGTCATTCGGTCGTTGGGTGACAATGTCCGATTATGATCAAGCTGATGTGGATATGTCTGGAGTTTGGTTTTTCCAATCTTGTTCGTTGGGTTGACATATGCTACGAGTATGTAGGGAGGATTATGGGTATGCATGATAGGACGTTCCCAGATGGACCACTACATGTTTTATGAACATTGCTCGTTTTAGGGTCTGTCAGTGCTCTGCGATTATGATCGGGAGATGTGTGTATATTCAATTTTGGTCTTTCTCAATCTATTCGCTGCGCGCGGTCTGTGTAAAATGCATTCCCGATTATGATGGGTGAGGACTCTGTGTATTTCGAATTGGATTTTCTCAATCATTCGCTCAGTTGGGTTTGTCATCTGCTCCCGATTATGATCAGGAGGACTGTGGGATTTGGTGTTGTGGTTTTTGACCAATTCATTATCGTTCGTGGGATTGACCAATGCTCCCGATTATGATTCGGGAGGGACTATAGGTATGCCGAGACAAAAAAAAAAAAAAAAAATGCCGAGAAACATGTTTCCAGAATCAATTCGTGTGGGTTGCCGTCCCGCGCGTCCCGAATATCGATCGGAGAGGACTGTGTGTATTCCGAATTTGTTTTCTCAATCATTCGCTGGTTGAAGTTTCATTCGCTTGTTGGGTTTGTCACTGCTACCGATTATATGGGAGGAAGTGTGTATTCCCGAATTTGGTTTCTCAATGATTTCGATCGTTGGTTTGACAATGTCCCGATTATGATGGAAGTGGGACTCTGTGTATTCCGGAATTTTGGTTTCTAATCATTGCTCGTTGGGTTGTCAATGTTCCCGATTATGATCAGGAGGACTGTGGGTATTCTGAGTTTGGTTTTTCTCAATCATTCGTTCGTTGGGTTTGACAATGCTCCCGATTATGATCGGGAGGACTATAGGTATGCCGAGTACAAAAAAAAAAAAATGCCGAGTACATGTTTCTGAATCATTCGCTCGTTGGGTTTGTCAGTGCTCCCGGTTATGATCGGGAGGACTGTGTGTATCCGAATTTGGTTTCTCAATCATTCGCTCGTTGGGTTTGTCAATGCTCCCGATTATGATCAGGAGGACTGTGGGTATTCTGAGTTTGGTTTTTCTCAATCATTCGTTTGTTGGGTTTGACAATGCTCCCGATTATGATCGGGAGGACTATAGGTATGCCGAGTACAAAAAAAAAAAAAAAATGCCGAGTACATGTTTTCTGAATCATTCGCTCGTTGGGTTTGTCAGTGCACCCGATTATGATCGGGAGGACTGTGTGTATTCCGAATTTGGTTTTCTCAATCATTCGCTCGTTGGGTTTGACAATGCTCCCGGTTATGATCGGGAGGACTGTGTGTATTCTAAATTTGGTTTTCTTAATCATTCGCTTGTTGGGTTTGACAATGCTCCCAATTATGATCGGGAGGACTCTGTGTATTCCGAATTTGGTTTTCTCAATCATTCGCTCGTTGGGTTTGACAATGCTCCCGATTATGATCGGGAGGACTCTGTGTATTCCGAATTTGGTTTTTCTCAATCATTCGCTCATTGGATTTGTCAATGCTCCCGATTATGATCGGGAGGACTGTATGTATTCCGAATTTGGTTTTCTCAATCATTCGCTCGTTGGGTTTGACAATGCTCCCGATTATGATCGGGAGGACTATAGGTATGCCGAGTACAAAAAAAAAAAAAAATGCCGAGTACATGTTTTCTGAATCATTCGCTCGTTGGGTTTGACAGTGCACCCGATTATGATCGGGAGGACTGTGTGTATTCCGAATTTGGTTTTCTCAATCATTCGCTCGTTGGGTTTGACAATGCTCCCGATTATGATCGGGAGGACTCTGTGTATTCTAAATTTGGTTTTCTTAATCATTCGCTCGTTGGGTTTGACAATGCTCCCAATTATGATCGGGAGGACTCTGTGTATTCCGAATTTGGTTTTCTCAATCATTCGCTTGTTGGGTTTGACAATACTCCCGATTATGATCGGGAGGACTCTGTGTATTCCGAATTTGGTTTTCTCAATCATTCGCTCATTGGATTTGTCAATGCTCCCGATTATGATCGGGAGGACCGTGGGTATTCTGAGTTTGGTTTTTCTCAATCATTCGTTCGTTGGGTTTGACAATGCTCCCGATTATGATCAGGAGGACCTATGGGTATGGCCGAGTACAAAAAAAAAAAAAAAAAAAATGCCGAGTTGTTGAAATCATTCGCTCGTTTGGTTTGTCAGTGCTCCCGATTATGATCGGAGGAGCTGTGTGTATTCCGAGGTTTGTTTTCTCAATCATTCGCTCGTTGGGTTTGTCACTGCTCCCTATTATGATCGGAGGAATGTGTGGATTCCGAATTTGGTTTTCTCAATCATTCGATCTTGAGTTTGACAATGCTCCCGATATGACGGGAATGGATCTGTATGTCCGAATTTGGGTTTTTCTCACGTCATTTCGCTCGTTGGGTTGGCAATCGCTCTCTGACGTTCCCCCTGCCCTTCGCGATCCCCGCGATCACCCTGTGCGGTATTTCTGAGTCTTTTGTTCTCGTCTCACCATCCACACTGTCCCTGTGGGTTTGACAATGCTCCCGATCATGATCACGGATCGTGCACCTCATGGGTTTAGTTGGAACTGTTACCGATACATATTTCAAACTAACAAATTTCTTTCTTATTTATTTAATGTGACCCAAATTGCCCTCCTTCTACAAAGCGTATACTGTCCGGAGCGTACATGGTTCTAAATCATTCGCTCGATTGGGACCCAGTAGGTTGTCACTGTGCATCTCCATAGATGCACGTGAGAGATGTGTGTTATTCTGAGGTTGGTTTTCCTCCAGCTATTCCGTCTCGCAGTCCCTGGGCTTTCGCCTACACGGCTCCCACGATTATGATCTGAGGAATTTTCTTCGATTGTGTGTATTCCGCACACTTGGTCTTTCTCAATCTTCGGATAGTTGAGTTGGACAATGCTCCCGATTATGATCGGGAGGACTCTGTGTATTCCGAATTTGGTTTTCTCAATCATTCGCTCGTTGGGTTTGTCAATGCTCCCGATTATGATCGGGAGGACCGTGGGTATTCTGAGTTTGGTTTTCTCAATCATTCGTTCGTTGGGTTTGACAATGCTCCCGATTATGATCGGGAGGACTATGGGTATTCTGAGTTTGGTTTTCCTCTATATCTGAATCTGATTTTGAATCTGAATCTGAATCTCAATCATCTGCTTTACCAACCTATTTGTCTTTCGCAGGGTCTACAATGACAGTACCGTGGAAGTAAAACTCCAATCGGACGGGAAGGATTTGGGATGCAGCGTCATGGACGAATGGACCAAGGAGCGCCAAGTGCCAATGAACATCGAAGTCGTTGTTGGTGGACCAGACTTGTATGTTACGGCTACGCACGCTCACTGGTTGAGGTTTCGCGGCGAATGCAGGTATATGTGCGGAGCAGATGCATTCTGGTCGACACTCACCCTTGCGGAAGTCAAGACAGCCCAGTTGCTTGAAGTCACTAGCATTCGGAGGCCCATGTTAGGAGCCCTATCATGGATACCAGTTCACATTCAGGCTCTTGGGTTGGTAGTTGACAATGCGCAGCAAGCCTGTCAGGGTCGGCGAGGGCGAATTTATCGCCGACAAAGAGCTTGAGGAAACTAGGGCGTGGGTTGAGACATGCGAAGGAAAGCTCATGAGCGATTTCGAGGAGTTTGGTCCTAGCGACAGGAGGACGTCACCTCGATGTACACCAAAAGGGCCTTCACCTGACGCCGGTAAGAGAGCAATCGAACGGACTGTACTGCTGCACCGTGGCTCAGGTTGAAATTTCAAATCTGACAGGTACATTTCGAATGTTACGTACGCGGTGGGATGTACACCGTTCGAAACAACCATTGTGTGCTGACCGCACTTGCCGCTTTCAATTTCGATAGGATATTGCGTAACTTCTGCACTCTTTACATTTCCTACAGCCTCCGCGAATAAGTCAGGAAAGGCGCAACGAGGTCAGCTTCCTACAATCAACGAAGAGGACAGATCGCCGACAACTTTGTAAGGTCATCGTATTCAAATTGGTATCTCCTTATAGCCCAGCTACTGACATGGGCCTCCGAATGCTAGTGACTTCAAGCAACTGGGCTGTCTTGACTTCCGCAAGGGTGAGTGTCGACCAGAATGCTCCGCACATATGCCTGCATTCGCCGCGAAACCTCAACCAGTGAGCGTGCGTAGCCGTAACATACAAGTCTGGTCCACCAACAACGACTTCGATGTTCATTGGCACTTGGCGCTCCTTGGTCCATTCGTCCATGACGCTGCATCCCAAATCCTTCCCGTCCGATTTGAGTTTTACTTCCACGGTACTATCATTGTAGACCCTGCGAAAGACAAATAGGTTGGTAAAGCAAATGATTGAGATTCAGATTCAGATTCAAAATCAGATTCAGATATAGAGGAAAACCAAACTCAGAATACCCATAGTCCTCCCGATCATAATCGGGAGCATTGTCAAACCCAACGAGCAAATGATTGAGAAAACCAAATTCGGAATACACACGGTCCTCCCGATCATAATCGGGAGCATTGACAAACCCAACGAGCGAATGATTGAGAAAACAAAACTCGGAATACACACAGTCCTCCCGATCAAAATCGGGAGCACATACAAACCCATCGAGCGAATGATTCAGAAAACATGTGCTCGGCATACCCATAGTCCTCCCGATCATAATCGGGAGCATTGTCAAACCCAACGAGCGAATGATTGAGAAAACCTAATTCGGAATACACACCGTCCTCCCGATCATAATCGGAAGCAGTGACAAACCCAACGAGCGAATGATTCAGGAAACATGTACTCGGCATTTTTTTTTTTTTTTTTTTGTACTCGGCATACCCATAGTCCTCCCTATCATAATCGGGAGCATTGTCAATCCTAACGAGCGAATGATTGAGAAAAACCAAACTCAGAATACCCACAGACCTCCCGATCATAATCGGGAACATTGACAAACCCAACGAGCGAATGATTGAGAAAACCAAATTCGGAATACACAGAGTCCTCCCGATCATAATCGGGAGCTTTGTCAAACCCAACGAGCGAATGATTGAGAAAACAAAATTCGGAATACACACAGTCCTCCCGATCATAATCGGGAGCAGTGACAAACCTAACGAGCGAATGATTCAGAAAACATGTACTCGGCATTTTTTTTTTTTTTTTTTTTTGTACTCGGCTTACCCATAGTCCTCCCTATCATAATCGGGATCATTGTCAAACCCAACGAACGAATGATTGACAAAAATCAAACTCAGAATACCCACAGTCCTCTTGATCATAATCGGGAGCATTGTCAAACCCAACGAGCGAATGATTGAGAAAAAACAAACTCAGAATACCCACAGTCCTCCCGATCATAATCGGGAGCATTGTCAAACCCAACGCGCGAATGATTGAGAAAACCAAACTCGGAATACACACAGTCCTCCCGATCATAAAAAATCAATCCTAAAACCTGTCAAAGAAAACTTGATCCACCGAATGCCTAGACGGAACAGGCAAAAGGGCTAAATTCTTCTGGGCTGTGACATTTCATCAGTCATGCTATGCAAGTCAAGCAGGCCTCAACTACACATCTTTGCTTTACCTATTGCAGTACTGGGCCACTAAAACAAACCTAGTAAATAGGTAGGTGGCCGAGGTGGGCAAGAACACAGTAAAATAGAAGAACTGCAGGTGTACATGATCCATATGTCAGTGTCATGTAAAGTACCAATCACAACATAAACACCCAACCACACTCCCGGCAAAGATTTACCAATAAACAAGGCAACCTGTTGGCAAGCAGTAACTTGGTCAACACAGGCACAAGGCAGCTAAGTCTGGGCTACAATTGCAGTCTACCACTACAATGCAATTCATAACCAAACCAGACGCTATGGAAATCTTGGAATGGTAGCTAAGGATGCATGCCATATGGGTATGCAGTACTGTCCGCCATTACTCTGACGCAGGTGCAAGCGGGTAACCATCATGCAGGTAGGCAGGCCTCAGGAAGGTGCAGGCGGGTGCAGAGCTGTTCGCCAGTACTCCGGCGCAGGTGCTGGCCCGGCGCGTGTCCTGGTCTGGTCTGGCAGGTGCAGGCGGGTAACCGCCATGCAGGTAGGCAGACCTATCCAGTGCTCCGAGCGCCAGTGCTCCTGGCTATCTGCCCAGCATCCACCAGAGAAGGTGCTAGGCAGGACAGTGACAGTGAAATGCATTGCGCAAAGGGTGCGATAATTAGAAGCAACTCGGGGGTTATTCACAACCACCCGGTGCTAATGCAGATGCGCAGCAAGGCGATGCAGAAAGCGAAAGGCAAAGCAGCAGATCATGAGAACAGAGCTGAAGTGAATTCCCATAGCACTGAAATGCATTGCGCAAAAGGTGCGAGAGTTAGGTGCAACTCGGGACCATGCAGGGCCACCCGGTGCTAATGCGGATGCGCAGCAAAGCAATGCAGGATGCGAAAGGCAATTTGCGCAAGGCATGAAAGGAGGTGAAAGCGCAAGGCATGAAAAGAGGTGAAAGCGCAAGGCATGAAGCAAAGCCTTACCGACTTATCAAAACAGTCTTTCATGCATGCGCAGCAAACTTTAAGGGGGGCCCGGCAAGGGGGGTCAATCAATGCACATCAAGGGGTCATGCAAAGGGGTCAAGCTGCCAGGTCATGCAAAGGGGTCAAGCTGCCAGAGAAGGTGCTGGGCATGGCAATCAATGCACAGCAAGGAGTCATGCAAAGGGGTCAAGCTGCCAATCCATTGAGAAGGACACCAAGGCAGAGGCTGTGCAATCGGATGGAGACAATGTAGACATTGCTAAGGAGGAGGAGATGGAGGAGGATGAAGATGGGGATGGGGGCATGGAGGAGGAGATTCTAGTGCAGCGATTGTACAGGCGCTGTTGTTACCCAACAAGTTAGCATTGGCCCTCTTTCTACAACGTGATAGCCTGTCATAAGTACTAAGTTGTACTTTCGAACTGTTGAGTTGTGAGTTGTGAGATAAATAATTATGAGCAATGCGTTCAAGACTTTGTAAACAGCTTTCACCTTCCTCTTGACTGTCCTCTACAATTGATTTTGTATTAGAATACTTTGAAGGAACTTTCTCTCTCTCCAAACGAGCAAATCAATGTTACAATTGAAATTGAAGGGAATAGTCTCTTTCTCCGGAATGCAACAAAACAATCTTACATAATAAATTGTAAGATATTTTCGTAAAATACACCAAAAAAGCAAAATCAATCAATTTGCGAAAACGATCTTACAAAATAAATTGTAAGATATTTTCGTAAAATACACCAAAAAAGCAAAACCAATTAATTTGCGAAAACGATCTTACAATATTTATCGTAAGATTTCAGTAAAATAAAAAATCCGTTCGGAAGCAGGAACGCCCATTAAAGGACAACAAGAACGCTTTCATGTTCGCATACTTGTCCTTGCTGGTTGAGATGAACTGGTTTGAGGAGGTGTACGTCCATTTCCTCCCTCCCGGACACACACATAGCAATCTTGACCAAAAGTACTCTGTGATCTCGCAAGGGTTAAAGAACATGGAAGTGTACACCCTGGACCATCTGATGGGCATTGTCGGTAACTTATTCAAGAGAATGGGCCCTTACACAAGGCAAGACGTCGTGACCTCTATAGGGGACTTCTCCGCTGTCCTCCTAGACAACGTTTACAAGTTGTTCGGACATGGCACTAGCACCGTCAAAGGAGTTAATCGCCGTTTACACGCATTCAAGATAACGAAAGGTCCCAACGGGAGAGTCGGTAAGAATACTTGATATACTGATATTTACAAATTAAATGCTACCGTGCGTGTATGTACTGTCTGCACAATGCTCCCGATTATGCTCGGGAGGAATATGGGTGTGCCATGTCCTCATTGATTTACATGTACAGTCTTCAATAGAAACTAAATGATACAAAGGAAGTTGTACCTAGGACCTAGGATGTATTATCCAAGGGATGCTCCCGAGTATAGTCGGGAGGAATATGGGTGTCCTAAATGATTCACTAATATACAATACATGTTTGCACACCAACAATTGCAGGGGTCTATTACAAGGAGTATGACGAGTCAGGATCTTGGAGAGGACAGTGGGACAATGACGCTGAACCTATTTACGTCCTCCAAGGCTTCCCACTGGTGGACACCATAACAGTATTTAAGGAAGCCCCCAAGATCAAGATTGAAGAGCTCGAGAATATCGAGGCAAACTGGGCGGCTGTCTGGAAGACTATTCATAAGGAGAAGCCCGGAGGTGACGTCCTTGCAGGCCACATGGCCAATGGTCCTGTACAAACCGCCGGTGACGACCGTGCAGGACCCGTAGCTGATGTCCGTGTACGACACGCAGCGGAGGACCTTCTGGTTCTAGAACCAGCAGCCGATGACCAGCAGCCGATGGATGAACCAGCAGCCGATGGCCCATCCCATGCCCAGTCCTTCAAACATATTGCCGAGATGCTTCGTGAAACTTGGGAAGCCAGCAATAAGTGGTGGACTGATTTCTTCAAAGTTGAGAAGAGTTATTGGAGCACTCAACCAGATGATGCTGTGACTGGGGAGTACCCGAAAGACCAACATTTTGTCGACTTCCCATCGGAGTTGTCAGCAACCAGTCGTGTTCTGACACAGTCTGAGAAATCAATGGCCAAGCGCTTGATAGCAGCATTGGATGACTTGTCCATGGATGTGTCAGACCTTTTACCTGCAAGTAACGAGATTGCCAAGACTAAGAAGGTTGCACACACTTTGGAGACTAATATGGAAAGGCCAGAGGAGGAGGATGTGTTGTATTTATATTCTTCACAAGGGACGAAGCCGGATAGAAGAATAGCCTACGAGCCCACTACTGATTTGGTTGTTGGTCATGTCGCTGTGGTCAAGGTACAAATGGATGACTCTAGCGGATTGAGAGGATGGGACGTGGTGGAGGTCAAATCACTACCAGTGAATGGAGAAGTGGAATGTGTGTATTTAAAGCCCTTGTACTCTGGGGCTCAGAAGTTGGTGTACACTGAAACACCCAACTTGGCCAGAAGATTGGATGGACCACAAGCTTGTGCCTATTACCGTGGGGGTTAGGAGAAAAGCAACATGGACGGGCGTTATTCCCATTGACGCATTTCAATTTAGCTGCGAACCCACCAAGGGTATGAAGATCCAGAGAAAGTACCACACAAGCATGCTCCTAGCTTGTCAATCCATTGAGAAGGACACCAGGGCAGAGGCTGTGCAATCGGATGGAGACAATGCAGACATTGCTGAGGAGGAGGAGATGGAGGAGGAGGAAGATGGGGATGGGGACATGGAGGAGGAGGAGGAGGAAGAGGAGGACGAGGAGGGGGGGGAGGAGGAGGAGTAAGATGTTTGACACATAGCCGTTTTTTACTAAATTAGAAAAATTAAATGAATTATACTTACGATTTTTATTGTAAGATGTAAAAGCTGAATTCTGCCTGCCGCCTTATAACCGTCCGCTTTCCCTTTATTTCTTACAATTATAATTGTAAGATACGAATTGATGTTAACACCTTTTGTTACAAAATATGGCATTTCAACGTTGTAACATTCGCAATCTGTACGTTTCTCCGTCTTTCAAGCTCATTTCAAGCATATTTTGTCAAAATTGACTACAATCTTACGTTTTTTATCGTAAGATTGAATTTGAAAAGCATCAAAAGACCCCCAAAAAGTGATTGTAAGATTGGAAATCCGTTCGGAAGCAGGAACGCCCATTATGTGTGGTATGGGAAATCCGAATCGAAAACTCTACGAGACGAACGGGTGTTTAGCACGGTCAGCAATGGCATATGGAACTCTCCTACGGATGTGGAGCAATCTGTGTTGTGTATGTCCAGAAAACGCAGCTGGCTGAGGCTCTCTATCCCTGCAATGGACATCAAATGCATGTCTGCGCAGTACTGATCCTGAAGCGTGTTCCTGCACACACCGGTCCTAAACGGAACGAGGGAATCGACTGACGTCCCCGATATGTTTAACCTCTTCAGATTGGGGAGTGCGGCGAACATCTCGATGTCCTCAACATCATTGCTATTAGAGCAGGACACATGCACCAAATTCACAAAGGACATATGGGAAAGACTCCACTGGGTGCCGGCTCGAAACGAAGGTATCTTCACCGATAGATCCGACATGTTTGACACCACTGCATTGAACTGCTTGCTCACGCACATCAGGCGCACCAGGTTGCCCATGTGCATCTCATCACCCTTGCATGTAGACCATGATGACACGATCTTTTCCAAGATTTCGTCCGGGAAGAAAAATTCCGCCGAGACCCTCTCATGTACATCCACGTCTACAGCATCCGCAGTGTCCAGCTCCATGGAGAAAGACTCTGGAGTGTACGGGACATCTGTTGTCATAGGTGATACTACCACAGATGGTACTACCAAAGGCGATGACGACGATGTAGTGTTGTCTCCTCCTACCACAACATTGGATGGTTGTTGTCCTGCTAGCTCAATCACGAGCTCATCATCATCCTCAGAACTGCTACTATCGGTGTCTTCTAGTTGGCCTTCTATCGCCGCAATTGTGGCTCTCAACTTGCGCATCCCTCCGTGTTCTGATGGCAGAATCGGGCGCTCGCCTCCAGAGAGTATCTGTAGAATGGGTATATCATCAAGCTTGATGCAAAACACCGACACACTTGTTGCTTGTCCATCCATGGCGCTGGTAGCAAAACCATTGCGTAACCGCGAATGTATCTCTGCTCTCGACAACGGGAGTTCTCCTATGCGTACAGACATCACCTCCGATCCTTCGACTAGGACGGACAATACGTGTGCATTAATCGAGTCATCGTTTGACGAAGAGTTTTCAGAGGCTAGCACCTCCTTCAACTGGTTAAGGCTGGTCGCTAAAGCGTCGGATATCGACATAGGGAGGAGTGTGGTTCAATGCGTGAAATCAGTAGTTTATCGTTCCAGAATAACAAACATCGCTTCGAAGTGAGTGTATTATACTACACAAATTAGGGTTAGGGCAATGATATCATGCGGCTTTTGGCGAAGCCGCTTTCTGTATATCAGGCTACACTCGGCGGAACATATAAATTAAACCGCTTTCTGGAGTGTACGCATTGCACATCAACAAAGACCTCGTGTTATTTGGGGCCACGGTACCGGCGATCGCTTAAGTGCGATTGTGTACCGAATTGTTTCCCGGAGATGCCCCACTGCACTTGCGGTCGATGCACCCGTGCAGTTTATCTTATTTCTCGCTCATTTGTTTATCGAACCGGATATCTTTATCGATCGTCATGTTGTGTATTATACGCTTGTTCTGACATTCACAAACGCAAAGTTCAATGAAATGATTCCTGTCAACATGAAAATGATGAGTAAGCCCATTATGCTCAAGTACGACTCAGTCGATTTATGAGAGAGGTGAATCGAATCTTCAATGTTGTACAATATCATAATAATGTCTTCGACGTCGTCGCTCTCGCTTTTCATTGCTGACACCCGCCGTCGTTTGCGATTTTTGTGGATACCCATTCTCTTACCCAATAGCACACCAGCTTCTCCTTCATCTTCATCTTCAGATACAACAGGATCGGCAGATGGGTCAGTGATACCAGATGGGTCAGTGATACCAGATGGGTCAGTGATACCAGATGGGTCAGTGATACCAGATGGGTCAGTGATACCAGATGGGTCAGTGATACCAGATGGGTCAGTGATACCAGATGGATCTTCCTTTGTATGAGAGAGAGTAACATCAACGTCATCGCTATCAGAATCTGTACCAACCATTTGTTTTGTACCGGAATGCAACCTCATCGTTCGTTACAGGTAAAGTGGGACAAACCTTTACTGTGGTATCAAATAAAGTGGGACACACCTTATACTCGGGAGTATCGAGAACCTCTTAAACTCCCACAAATAAGAATCAGGTGGTGGTGGAGCTATTTTTTTTCCCACATTCTATATCTCCAAGGCATATGAGCATTTCCTCATGATCGTTCACTCTTGAGCTCAACGATACTAATGAGATTCCAATGGCCGCGAGTATCGATATCGCTACGATGAATAGCACGACGTTTCCAACCAGGTGCATCTTTTTTACATCATCTAAACATTTAATTTATAATCGCAATCCTCAGGTATCTGCGCATTCCAGACGCGTAAAAAAAGGTTCACAATCAGAAGAAAGTCGCAACAGGTCAAGGCGCAGGCAGGCACATGGAACATCAGCTTGATTTAACAAATTGCATCGACAAGACAGATGTTTCGGGATGTTATTGGGAAGGCAATGATGAGTCATGTGTAACCAACGTTTCACAACACATGAAAACCCTTTGCTCGTCGCACACACCTCATGGCATGCAAAAATAACATATCCTCATATTTCCTGTCCCACAAATGGGATATGTTCAAAAAGTTCGCAAATGCCTACGAGAGCATCTATTCTCCCACGTTCCACGGGAGCAGCTACGGCATTTCCCTCTACAGACCGATAAGTCGGTCTTTCTTCAAGCTCTGGGAGATTTTGCACGACTTTGAACCAGACCTCAGGTTCGGGAGAATGGCTCAATGTAAAAAACACCCGGTGCGCGCCGCATTTCTTGCTGAGGGCCCAGGAGGCTTCATGGAGGCGTTCACCAAGTATCGCTACGATTACGGAACATGCGAAGGTGACGAGTACCATGGGATAACACTCGTAGACCGGTCAAGTCGCTCTATCCCAGGATGGAGAATCGCACCTATTCGCCGGTTGGCAAGGTCAGGCAACGCATGCGGAGTATGGCTGCACAACGGGGAGGATGGAACAGGCAACCTGTACAACATTTGCAACGTCGATAATTTCGTTGATGCCGTAGGTGGGAAAGGCACCGTAGACTTCGTGACAGCAGATGGAGGATTCGACTTCAGTGGAAACTTCAACCACCAAGAAGAAAGAGCCATGCAACTCGTGGTGGCACAGCTGTATACAGCTATGTGTCTGCAAAAACATAACGGGGGGGTGCTAGTCATAAAAATATACGAAATACACACGATCGCGATCGTACAACTCCTATATATCGTTCGTTGCGCATACAACACGGTGAGGATCGTGAAGCCATTCACAAGTAGACCGGCAAACTCAGAGAAATACGTCGTCTGTTCCGGGTATAATATGAACCAACCTCAAGACAACGATACTGATGATTGTACTCTTACAGCGTTACGAAAAATATGCGAGGAGCTTGTCCTTGCTCCGTTTGAAGAACACGAAAACATCATCGTAAGCTCGCTAAGGCATGTTTTCACCACCCTTCAAAGAAAACCCACGTCCGTATCGTTTCTCGAATGGTTGTGTCCACAGAACACCTTCTTTGTTGAAAACCAAATATGCGCCATCGAGAATGTCATAACGCTTATCGGCAAAAAAGGAAACGAGTGCAACCAAACCCAACAAATGAAAACAACCGCATCACTCATCGAATCATCTCTAGAACAATCGATCAAATGGTGCGCCAAGTACAACATCCCGTACAATTTATCCACGGAAACCGCAAGTCTGCTTGAGCCAAACCGCAGAACCACAAGTACTCTCGTACTCCAAACCCCAAACCCTTGACAATACCTATATTTAATCGACGACGCTCTTTCCAACACATAACTATCGTATTCATTTTCGACTCGTTTTCTCTTAACGGAGCTTCGCTTTACCTGACAAAAATAACCACAATGACCACCGTGTGGTGAGACTGGTACGATCCGTGGACTCATCAGAAGAAATGCCTGAAGTGGTGCCAAAGCATGGAGGCCTACGACGTGGAATCTCAGTACATGAAGCAGTGGAGAAACACCAACGAGCGCCCGAGGATGGGGATAATGGGTATGCCACCAGGAAGCGGCAAGACAGCAATCATGGCGTCTTTGGTGCTCAACACATCAGAGTGCAATGCGGACACTCATGGAGTTAACCCATACGACACGGTCAGGGATAAATCCTCCTCTTCCACACGTTGCTACGCCAGCATCCCCATGATGAGTAAAGAGGATATGCGCGTCTGGGGAAACGTGACATTCGTCATCGCAAGTGCAAACCTTGTCTCCTATTGGTATGACACCATGAATAAGATGGGTGTACCGGAAAGTCGCATCATATCTGTCCCATCGCACGTCAAGATGTGCACTGAGACGCTGGTAGGCAACATTTCAAACGCGAAAGTGGTCATATTTTCTCCTGCTTCCTACAGTCGTCTTATGAAAAGGCTCAACTCTTCAAACACGCACAGATGTGTGCGAAGGTTGATCATCGACGAAGCCGACTCGTTATTGGTTCCTAGTGGTATATTGATCCCAAACATCTTCATTTGGCTGGTCACCGGCACACACTCTTCAAGTACGTACAAATACCCCCAGTACATGAGGCACTTGATCACTATGCCACCCATCAAATGCGACAGATACGTGGTGTCGGTGTATGTGGACATGACAAGGTACCCTCCTGTCGTGTTCAATCAACTGAACGAGTTCACTAAAACGTTGGACACCCTCCATGCGGTACGGAAGCTGGACATTCAAAGCGTCAATGATATCCAGAAGTCGCTACCTACGGATACGATACAGCTCGGAAAGCTGATGAAAAATGTCACCTACCAAGATTCTTTCCTGGAGCTGACCTGTCAGAAGTACTGTTTTGTGTCTCTAAGAGAAATAGACAAGTGCAACAACACTGTCCGCATGCCATGCTGCAGCAGGAGGGCTGACGCAGCGTTCCTTGCAAAGTTTTATGATATTTGCTTTGAGCAGCAAAGAAAGGATGGAAAGCTGTGCATCCCTGTTTGCAGAGGTTGCAACGCACTGCTTCCTCTAGGCTTCACGACACAGTTGCCAGACCCTGTAAGCGAAGAGGAGTTCTTGGACAACTTTGATCGCATGCGAACCGTGCGGTCGACCATCGACCTTGTGCACACGATTCTACAGGATGCGGAGCAGAGACGCGATCACGTCAACATCATCGTTTTTAGGGACACCACTATGGGCGAAGATATGCAGGAATTGGTAGAGAAGTGTGTGTCTAGGTTTGGATACACGACGCAGCTGATTGGGACCTACCTGACACAGGAGAAGCAACTGTTGAAGTTTGGAAAGGAGAAGACGGTCCTCATAATGAACACAGGGTCTGCACAAGGTCTGAACATTCCCCAAGCTGATGTCATTATCGTGACGCACACCCTCACTCCAGCGAAGTTCAAGCAGCTGGTCGCACGAGCACGGAGGCCACCACGAACGAAGTTGGTGAAGGTGTTCCACATGCAACTTTGTGGATTCAATTATGATGAATAAAGCTGAACATCACGATCGTCATGGATTCGGTTTCGCCATTCTTCTTCATACAATTGTTTCAAATAATTTTGGGACACTCAGTATAATTTGAATGATATCCCCTGAAACCAGATTACATCAAAACGTTTTCGGGTTACAATTTGTGATGTAGCATGGGGTCATGTTGGTACATTGAGAATTGGAATTGATTCAATATACTGTAACATTATTGACCGGTGGTCTGAGTGTAACAAAAATTCAACAATAATCAGTTTTTTTTTCGTGTGATAATCAGCTTGTCTTCCACGTGTTCGCGTCTGTCTACTAGCTCCTTGATGCTCTCTACAAGCAATCCCGCAAGATTGCCGTAGGCAACGCTAAGCGACCCGCATGGGGTGCGGTACACTGCCTCGGGTAGGATTTCCTGAACCTCTTGCGCGATGAGACCGGTGTGTCGTCGCCTCGTATCCGAACCATCACCGCTTATGGAATCTTTCATGAAGAAAGTGCACCCGCGCATCCCTCTGACGCGGTGAAGCGGGTCCTCGATTACGACCACATCCGTCTTGGCGTCTCTGTCAGATAGAGTGACAACGGTACCAGTGGCGAATATGTCGCCTCCCACTGCGAGACGCACGTTCGTCAATGTCGGGTCGGGGTTGGATGTTCCTATCCTGAGAGTCTCTCCTATGTGCATCATGTCCCGCACTTGCACCGTCACCTTGAGCTCCGAACTCCCGTACCCGGCGTCACCCTCCTCCACGACGAGCGCCACACCACAGAGGGTGGCGACGCCCCCGTTGAAGGAGGTCGCCCCTATGGTAAGAGCGCCCATGCACTCCATGTCGGACCTCACGGTGGCGGAGTCGAACCCCACGACGAGGTTGCTGCACAGCGACGTGTACTGGGCAGTGGCGTACAGGTTGTTGCTGGACTCGAACCCTGCCGCGAATGAGTCCGTAGAGATGCGCACGTACCCTTCAGCGAGAGAGACGTTCGATGGCGACATCCATGAAAAGTCACCGTACCCTACCGTCAACGTGTCCAACACAGAGATGTTCCCGGATGACTGTACCACCCCCACCACATTACTGCCACCCCCCCCAGCAATCAAACCAGACGCGTTAGGGTTCTGGATGTTCAGGAGATCAGACGGGCCGCGTATGCGGTAGGCGTCCACGCGCTCCCACTTACGGCGGTAGTCGAGGTAGGTGTCGGAGAACCCAAGGCCCCGCGTCTCGGGATACATCAGCTGGTACATGTCGTACACGAACTCCTTGGAAGGTACCGCGTCTGGTCCGGACGGGAAGACGCCACCGGACTGCATGGCCGTCCTAGTGAAGGACACTCGCGCCTGGCGCAGTGGATTATATATCCTTATACCGAAAGCATCAAAGCTACCAGATGTGCTTGCGAGAGCAGCCCTCACGCGGGGGTTGGTCGAGGGGGCGAGCAGTATGCGTGATCTCTCGTAGGATACCTCTAGGACTGCAGCCTCCACTATGAACCCGTTGTCGTGCTGGACTAGACGGATGCGGTCGTCCGGTTGCAGGTCGTTCAATGTGAAGTCGGCTACCAGGTTGATCGAGTACGGGAAGTTCGATCCGGCATGGTATAGCGTGCGAACCTTGGCTCCGCACATGAGCGTCGCTACGAACACTCCCCTTTGGTCTATAGACGGCGAGAACGGGTCCACGCCGTCTACCCCCGCGATCGCGTCGCGGATGACGCGGTTTATTATGCTCACGTTCGACTGCGCGCCTATGTAGACTTTGGCGTCGAAACCCACCGGTAGCGTGGGCATTACATTGGGTAGGTTCGAGTAGGCGTCGAAGTGAACTAGGGCATCCTCGATAGTGCGCACGTTGCTGTACGCGGATAGCTCCGGATTTAGGTAGAGCAGAGTGTTTATATCTTGGACATCGGACAAGGGCGCTGCTGCATACCCAGACATATATGTTTTCTATTACACATATTTTCAAATTAAATGCGACAGTTCAACGGACCGGGCATCTGGTCCCCCCATGAAATAGTGGGTGCGAAACATGGTCTGGAGCGGATTTGGGATTCCTCGGTGCTGATATATCAGGATAGCGAGTCGTTCCGGAGACTCTAAATTCTGAGTAGAAATTTCAAAAAATCCGCCGGGATGCAGGAACGCCCATTACAGGTACAAGGAAACCTTTTACATTGTTTGCTTCGACGAAGCAGGATTATAAGTTGTGTCCCACTTTATTTAAGAAATATTGTATGTTTCATTTTACTGTTCCACCGACTGTAGTCGGCGGAATAATAAAATTTGATAACAAGTGTATACAAACGATTGTACAAATGAATCAACAGACACAACACCAAATGTATGATGGAGCAATCAGCTGCCGCATAACATCTGGTAGTGCCGGAAGCTGTGGAGGCGCTGCCAATGGCGGTAGCGGTAGGTGCCCCCCTAATAAATTGGTGGGTGCGCCTTACACTATGTCCCCTTCGTGTGTGTACACCGCTAGCGGGGAATACGTATGTGGTGGTGGTGGCGACGGCTCTCGTACGTCATTCGGTGGCGACGGCTCTCGTACGTCATTTGGGGGCGACGTCTCTCATACGTCATTCGGGGGCTACGGCGCTCGTACGTCATTCGGGGGCGATGCGGTCTCCTCCACAGGAGGGGTCCCTGTCTCGACATCCCAACCCTCGTCTTGCAGTTCGTTCTACCATGACACGTACGATGCTATGAAGTCTCCATCGCATCCCCAGAGGCACTTCGAGGAGGTGTGGAAGAACTTCAATGGACAAGATGCAGGACTCCGTCCCATGGCCATTGGTGGGTCTCTTGCTGCGACTGAAATAATCAAGTACCGGTGAATGTGCATAAGGGTAAATAATGAGTTGTCATAAAAACAAGTTGCAACCTCCGTTTTTTGTAACTAAGTCGAGACGAAGCCACCATGATGTCTAGGGCAGATATACTGATGCTATCGTTGTCCCAGTTTTTTAGCACACGGACGCACATCATGCGCCTGGTCTATCTGGTTGAACCGTCTTCTGCAGCAACAGCTTGGGCTTCTTCGACTGACGTTTCAAATATATCCTCCAAGATATCTCTTCGGTTGATTGACTGGTTTGTGACGAACTATGCCAAAACGCACAACGTGGTGATACACAGCCCAATAGCATCGCTTCCTCTTTATGTGTACCGACAATACCGTATGCAGCTTAAGGCTTACTCCAAACAGCAATTCGACCCTTTCCGCCGTCGCGACCGAATACTGTTCCACTACGGATCGGAAAACATAGAGACGACGGTCGGGCAACTGCACTTCTTCCGGTGGATGATCGAGAACTGCATACTGGAGTACGTAGAAGAGCATGTGGATGAGATCGAGGCAGGCATGATCTCTAGCACGCAACACCGCACCTGCAATGACGACCTCCCCTCACTAGATAATTTCCCCAAAAGAGTTTCCTGTCCTTCTCCTTCATCTCAAGCAGCGTGCACCACCACCACTTCTAAACCCAACATGTGTAGGATGAGTCGGGTGAAGGGAGATTGTGTGGTAAGCTTTGAATAAAAATGGGATATGCATTTTAAACACGCTTTTACGAAATGAAGAAAAGTTCTCAGGAAACGCCTTCGTTCCCCCACTGGAACTCTTGGAGCGTGTGGAAACACAGAAACCCTGTAATGAGTTTTGTGGGGAAGAATTTCTTCTCAGGCTTGATCTCGGCTATCGGCTCGGTCTTGATGTACATCATTATATTCTACGTGATTTTCGTTTCCTGGGACAAGCTGAAAAGCGACAAAGATACTAATAATGACACTTCAAGAACACTTTCGACCGCTCTACAACTTTGCTCTCCGTTATTGTACCAAAGAATTAATGACACAAATGTATGAAAAACGAGCCTGTTGTTCTCAGGATCAGGATCAGGATCAGGCACAGGCACAGGCACAGGCTCTGGATCAGGCTCAAACCATTACAACATACGTTTCATTGAAGTGTTAATTTGGGGGGGGGGGGTAAGCAGGTTGCTGCTCGTGTGCGCCTGGACAGGGCGCATAAACCCCCCGAATTTTCGCATCGCAAGTTCAATGAGCAGGCACATATTCGCTTTATTCCGGGGCAAGGAACCCTCCTCCTTCTCGAGGAGCACACGGAGTGTCGCGTCGCTCGAGACGATACGCAATATTGCGGGCCACAATGCGCCGGTTCTCAAGGACAACGTGCTCCCACAGACGCTCCCACGCACGTTAGATGTCGTTGCCAACTTGAACGTGAACGCATCCTTGCTAGTGACCCTGTCCATGAACCCCAACTTGACATAAGGATCGTCCATCACAGATATAGTTGACGATTCTGGAGTCGTAGGGGACACGATCTCTCCGACAATACAAGGACGGAATATAGGGGTCTCAGTGTTCTTTTCATCAGAGGGGACGAAACACATGGGTCGGCGCACCTTGGTTGGGGACGCAATGTCGTAAGGGTTTCGGAACACGATCGTAAGGCTCTTCTTGTCTATATAATTCTCAAGCACACCAGCGCGTCTCAAACTATCCCTAACATGTTGCGCGAGTCCATTATGTTTTGTTGTATTTTTATGACTCTTGGTAGATGATGATGATGCTGATGCCACCACAACCGCAAGTTCCTCCAATTGCGTTCTAGGAAGTCGATCCACAACATAGTCCAATAGCTCCGACCGGAATCGATCCGCGACCTTCGACGGCAACGAGCTCTCTAAAGCAACGACCCGTCTTGCTACCATGTCCATAGCCCCCTCCGCCTTGGTTGCGTGTTATAAAATATTAAGAGGCATCCATTTGTTCGTGTTTGATTCGTCGTCATCGTTATGCGCCTCGTTTCCTAGGAAGTACTTGTCGGTAAGACGAAATACCCTATGTGAAAGAAGGCGATCCACCGCCTCGAGAATGCATTGGGCCACCCACGGCTGCATCTGATCCTTCTTAGTGAGTGCGGTAGCAAAGTCCTCGATGGTGCAACCGTGTGTCGCGTCAGCAGATCGCAACGTGGCCAAAATGACATCCGCCACTCGTGAGAGGTCTACATGTCTCACAGCGTCGAACGTCAAATCGTCAGCCGCAAGGGTATCGCATGTGTCGTCGTCCTCTTCTTTCCTTGATAGGAAGGTTGTTTTCACGGTGCGCCCGCTAGCGCTCACCATGTCGAGGACAAAGGTGCGCTTCTCCCGTTCTCCTCGAGGATCGTTGTTGTCATGCCTAAAGTCGATTGCCACGGATATCAGAGCGCTCTCCGCCTTCGAGATGTCGATTTCTTTTTTGAGGGCGATACGGTACGCCTGAAGATCCACGGTCTCCATCTCACCACCACCACGGGGGTAGACAGATGCGTGCATGTACACGGTCACGTTGCGTTCTGGTGACTGGAGAAGGGCGTGTGAGCAGTGACGTACCGCGCGACCCACGATTTGCTCGATCTTCTTCATGTGAAACCAAGGTTCTAGAATGTGCAGCTCTCGAACGAAGCGGAAATCCAAGCCTTCCGTGCCGCGGTCAGTGATCAATAAAACGCTTATCAGCTCTCCATGTTTGTTCTCTGGCGATCGAGCGACCTCCAATATACGCTCTAGACTCTGGAACCCGTGCTCGCGCAGCCCCGATATGATCGCGTAGGTCCCGATTCCACCCCGGTAGCCCGTGTCCGAAAACGAGCGGTACCCTCTGTGCTCAAGTGCGACTGCCACAGGAAGCACCCCGCTCCAAATCCAGCGGGAGTTCACCATCGAGATCGCCGATCGTCCCGTTGCCGCTATGCAGTCGGCGACATTGTTGATTTTGCATGCGTAGCCGGGCGCCAAGTCAGGGGAGAGGAATGCCGGTACCCCCGGACGGTACTTCCACGCGCCACGTTGCGAATCGAACTCCATGCAACGACGGAAACCCGCCTTTCCAGATGACGAGGAGTCTCCGCCGCCGTTAAGAGGAGCAGGGAAAATCACATTGCACATTTGACGGACACGCATGTCACCATGATCCACATCATCCACCTCATCATCCACCTCATGATCCACATCATCCACATCATCATCCACATCATCCGCCTTAAAATCCCGGCGGTGTGCCTCGTACGTCTCCAACTGCAGGCCGCTCATCTCGCTCGTGCAAATTTCGTCTACCTCTGCGACGCTTCCGTGTGACCCCTGTTGCTTTAGACGATACATGAGCGTCTCCAATTGGTCAGATTTAGGGATGCGGGTGCCATGCGCGTCCAACGTCACGGTATCGCGGTTTTGTTTGCGCATGCTTTTTGAACGAGCTGAGATGATCCCGAACGGTGAGGGAATGTGCGTCGCCACTGAGGGCGTGAGGATCTTCGGGAAGCTGAACGGGGACCGTCCGGGGAAGTACGAGACGTACCCACTTGCGGTGGATGCTATGTCGGACATGTCATTTATAGTTTCTCGATCATTTGTGTGGAGGAGGTTAAGAAGGGGGAGAACGTCGGTGTTAGAATTGAACATGGGTGTGGCCGTGAGGAGAAGCAACTTTATGTTGGATGCTACTCGGAGCACGCGTTGCAATGAGCCGAACGCCGATTCCATTTGTGAATTCCGAAGATGGTGCGCCTCATCAACAACGATGATGCTCCCAGAGAACTGATTATCTAGATCGCGATCGGTCGCAGCGGATCCTAAATTTGCGATGAAATTATGCCGAAACACGTGTACTTTTCACGCACTAGAATGTCACCTCTATTATTCGATTGGTGATATCTTGATCCCCCGCATTGGTGTTTACGAGATGCTGATGCAGCGCTATCGTACACTGTTCGCAAGAAGTTATCGTGTAGCGTTGGACGAGCTATCAAGAACACTTGTCGATCGTCGAACCCTTCACATATGGAAACCGCCGTGCATGTCTTCATGCCTCCGGTCCCGTGGAAAAGGAGCAAGCCGTTGTAGGGGGTTCCTGGTGCCATGAAATTACAACAGAATCTCTGGTGTGGGGCCAAAGAGAACGTCTCCTTGGTGCATTCCGCATTCCATTGCTCCTGGATGTAATCTTCAGACCCCTGCTTCGACTTCGACTTCGGCTTCGGCTTCGTCTGCGTCCCGGTCGACACTACGTCTGGAAAACCAACATCACCACAAAAAAACTCCCTCTTCCGTGACAGGGCGTCCCTGAATGAATAGTCGGGGTGAGTATGTTTCCCCTGAGAAGAAGAACTGATCACCACCGAGGGCAGGGGTACAAACACTACTTCTTTGCTTTTGCTTTTGTTTTTGTTATTTTTCATCACTCTCTACATTTTTGGAAAAGAAAAAAATCACCTTGCGTGCTTTCTGAAAACGTAGTCTGTCAGGCCACTGAATTCGCTCAGCATCCAGAAGATGAAGGTCTGAATGAACAACAGCAAAAAGTCCTTGACGATGGCTTTGTTGCGTATCTTTCTGCTCCAAATAATGATGAACACAGGGGCGGATGTGAATATTGACAGTGTAATCGTTTCAACTAAGAACTTGAATGGGTGATTATTCACGAAATCCGTGTCCCGCACAGTAAACGCCATGATGATCATGAACCACAGATAGCACTGATACAAATAAACCGAACCGCTGAACGTTATCTCCTTCATTATTTACGAGTTGTTCTGTACAATGATATCCTTTGGTATCTACATAAATAAATGTAACTGTTCACCAAACACTGTTCACCAAACACTCAATGTCTATAATCGAATCGGGCTCTCGAATTCACAAGATGAGTGGTCCGGCAACCGTGACTGTTCTCACGTCAGATACATGTTCTCGCCAGCGGGCGCGTCCGCGTCCAGTGTTATGTTAACCTCATGGGGGGGACAGCCCACTTTCTCATTCGACAAAAATGTGCCCTCCCTCCAAGTTGCGTTTTGTTTCGAAAAAGGGGGTGGGACTGGAAGGTTCCTTCACAAAGTGACATCGGGCAGCACGCGTTGCGCGCGATCTCCCCGGATGACGGTTCAGGGAGGTGCCGTTTGGAGATATATGAAGAAGAAGAAGAAGAAGAGAAGAATCAGACTAAAAGGAGGACCGATCAGACCCTAACAATAACTC